>JANSTX010044139.1:0-12399 GCA_027564355.1 Penthetria funebris | reverse complement strand
TATATTCTAAAGAAAACTAATTGATAATAATCTTCAAACATCTATACTATGTTAAAATATGTTCTATGTTCTATGTTCTTTCCATTGATGTTTACAATTTAACATATTTTCAACCACAAATGTAGAAACAGGCGTATATTCATTATTTTCCTTAGAAACAAAATCAGAGGATTTTATAATAACAACTTATAAACATCCTTTCCACATCCTTTAAACAAAATTACATTTGTATCATACTTGGTATCATATCATAATCCTGAATGTGTGGTTTTATCATATGTGTAAATTTTATCCTTTTAACTAATGTTATTATAAGAAGAAAAAAATAACTACTTAAATTATAATGTTATGTAATAAATGTAAAAAAAACTTTATGTAGGAGTATATACAATAAAATTCGAATAATAAATTGATTATGTTTATGAATTGTTAATTACATATTTTTTTTATTCCATTGTCAGGCCGAACCACATATATGAAAGCAAATAAATTTTATTTTAGCTATTTACTATTGCCCATAAATTTGATAAAATACAACAAGATGATAATTTGTATTGATTGTTTTAAATAGTGACTATAATTGTGGTCAAAATGCACACCCGTGTTTGACCACAATCATGTTTAATAATAAAATTTTTAATCATCAAACAAATTACATTATGGGGCAAATATTGTACAATAGAGAAAATGAGCAAATTTATTGCATTCCCAATTATAGCCTATCAAGTATTTTACATAAATGTTCTATGGGATAAGCAATAGGGACCATACGCACAACATCTACATACCATACCATCACAAATTTGATATCAATTAATATCAAGGTTGAATTTACTCCAAATGTACTCCAAAAACTGATATTGCAGAACAATCGAATTTAAATCCCATCGATATAATCACTATGATTTTATACGTTACATTATTGATAATAAATTAAACATTATATTTTTGTAGGATATGGGATCGCATTATAGTGCACTGATTTCTTGCATTTCTAACAGCGACCATGAAAATAAGTAACATATTTTAGAAAGGATTATATTAAGATTATCATTCGAAAAAATATTTTGCAGCTGTGAAATGTATTCCTATTTTTGAAATAATATAATATGCAAAACTCTAGCAAAGTAAAATTATCATTGCATATCGGAAATGATAATTTGACTTAAAAACATGTTTCATAAATATGATTAAAATGAGAACTTGTCGAAATATTCACTGACACAGATAGATCGATCCTTCCTGCATACCGAATGAATGAATTTTATGTATGTGAACCATTTTATTAGGTTACTCCAGTGAAGTATTGAGAAAATTGTATATAATAATACTATTTAAATTCTGGATGGTTTCTAAAACTAATAATCTTTTCTTTTTTCTTTTTTTTAAATATTACTTTTATTTTCTTTTAGTTAATACAAATATACATGAGGACATTATTATATTTCAGGATATTAAGGAAAAGTTTATCATTTGACCAAGTCATCAGTAAGTCAAATGTTTACGTGACATGAAAATGATATAGGAAAAAGTTTGTTTTCATAAACTTTTCTTTAGTCATTTTATTACAGATTTATAAAAAATAAATGTCAGTAATGGATAAAATTAAAATAAATATTATAAGGAAAAAAAAAAAATTCTTGAATAAGAATGACAACAAAATTAAAAGAACCTTTTTAAATAATCACATCATAATATTATTTTTTTCGTGCAAAAATGATGAGTTCTTAATAATCATATATCTAATGGTATATCGTGTCAAACCTTATGGAAAACCTTGACGATGTCGAGAAATGCCGCTGAGCAATCTCTTTTATTTTTCAGATCCCGAACAATCTTGTTAACCAGTGTACTCATTCTATTTAGTTTTTTTTTTGTGAAATGAATATCGACACTTATATTTAAAAAAATTTCTCGGATACCTTAGACAATGTTGGAAGCAAAATAATTTGACTATATGATTGTACCAGATTAGGATCATTGCCTGGTATTGGCATCATTATTCAGTGTATTGGGGAAAATTAGTATGACTTTAAATAATAGGTTAAGCATATTATATATTTTTCGTAAGTTCCATTAGAAGCTTGAGTTAGTGTTGATTTACTTGAAGATTGTTCTACTTCTCATACCATAAAGTTTTTGTTAGGAAGGTCCATTTGTAATGGGTATTGTAGGTAGTTGACTATTTCGTTGTTATCTGTATCAATAATTTACTGTTGATATTGATGTAAACGTCAATTTTCCTTAAACCATTTTCATTAATGGAATGTATTGCTGGGGACGTTTTGGCTTTCTTGTTGCCTTCCATGGTGAATTATTAATTTCACAAGTGTTATCCAAATTTTGAAGATAATCCAATAATTCTTTTGATTTCTTTTGTTATCTTATTTGCGTAGGAGAGTGCCTGAATCGTATCCTGCTTCGTGGAATTTTTCTGTTGCAATGCCATCTGCATTTTTAAGTGGGTATATTTAGTGTAACGGTATTATTTATTATTGTATATTATTTGTAATTTTTGTGGATACAGTAATTATTACTGGCGAATGATCGGATGAGATGTTATAACATGATTCTGACCTTAGATAATTTTTAGTATTCCCATTCATGCCTCAAAAATCTATTAAATTCTATTCTATCTTTTGGCCAGTACGTTGTCGACTTATATCCCAGTTTTATTTTTTGCATTATTTTTTAGTTATGTTCTTGTGGTTCATTCCCATCTTCTTTCAGTACACTAGATGCCTGTAGATGATTTGTCTTTGGGAGTTCATAAAATTTGATTGAGTTTCTAATGATGATAGCTGAACCACCATGCGATTAGTTCCATCTGGCTGTAATAATATAGGCTAGTACCATATCGTGAGGTAAAGGTTCTGACTAGAAATTGTTAATAATAACGTTTGTTCGAGGATGCTTTAATTTTGCGAATGTTACATTGACTTAATATTGTTATTATCTCTAAAACAGTGATCATGGTGTTCCATTTTACTGACAATATTTGTAATTATTGTAATTATTTAGTTTTTGTACATTCAATTTACGATTTTCCAAATTTGCATAAATTGCTATTTTTATTTAAATAGAGGAAAAACATTGTCGGAAATTAAATAGATTTTGAGAAGTTCAAGAAACAATTTATTCTTCTCTATTTAAAGAAGACCTACACAAATATATAAAACTATATAGTAAAACAAAGATGAAACTTTTATTTGCATATTCACTTCCTGATTAGGTATAAATATATGTACTATAAAATTTTAGTTTCGTGTAGAAGTGTTAAACTCAATTTAATCTTCTTGCCTTTTAGTTTTTTTTTTTTGTTTTTTGCATGCATGCACTTTTGCTTTTGCATAACGAAGTGTAATTAATTTAATCCGTTTTTCCTGAATTAATTCTCTTTCAACAACATTTTGTTCGGTCTATATAGTAAAATTTCTTATAATTCCTTGAATTACTTGTATTTGTATACACTTTCATCCTTACCGGAATAATACTCGTACCATGTATTTTATGCTGGATCGGATACTATATACTACTATTTAAATATATATCTATTTTGTTTGTTATGGTAACGTATTGCATGATCAAAATAATTATATTTTTTATCCTTAATATAGGATTAGGAAGGGAAAAGAATAAAGGGTTTTTGTACAATATATAAAAGAAAATGTATGCACAGACGAAAATTGTTTACTAATAAATTATACGAGTATTGTGAATAAATGTATAGGGAATTTATGAAATTAATAAATTACAAATAAAATAATTAAAGTAATTGTACTAAATAATGAGTTATTTTAAATTTTCTAGATGATTTATTAATATCAATTTTATTATTATTAATTATTATATTATGGAATTTATAAATATTATGCGGTAATTTCTATGATGTAATGATAAATGCATAAACTGCAATAGAAATATTTGTATATAGATACATTAAATGCACCTGAGTGCATTTATTATTATTTGTCTTATTCATATCTATGCGGTGAACCAACTTATTGGTGTGGTGTTTATTGTAAAGATCAGATTCGATACTACGAGTATCTTTACTTTGACATTCCAAATTATAGTACAGTGGATTATTTGATGTCATCTTCAATAACATTTGAAAAATCATTCCTTATCATTTTTAGTAAATTACTTACAATCGACTCTTTAGTTGCATATAAAGAATTCTATTCACATACATATGTTGAAATATATCCGACTGGTCATCTCCACGTATGACTGCTGAAAATCTTCAAGTCAATTAACATAAATCCATATCATCTTTATAGTATTTTATAATCTTTCTTTAACGATTGAAATGAGTATTAGAAAAAGTTATTACAATCGCGAACTATCAAAATGCTGTCATGCATGATTGTGAGAAAGCATTTGACACATCTCGTTAATATCATTCACCAATTTCTATCATGAATATTTATCAGATGCGTTTCCAAACTCAGTTTACATAATTCACGGTTCCGTAGCCCTTTTATATGGAATTGAATTAATTCAGCTAACAAAAACAATATTTAGACCTACCTTTTAAGTTTGAAGTTTCACCACATCTAATCTTGATCACATTACCGATGAATAGGCACAGAAAGTTTGAATAACCTCAATAATGATTATTGGTCACTTCATTAGTCAATCTTTGATATACAATAAAAAAAAAAAGCCAATGCAAAAGAAGACTAATTACCATTAGTGTATATTTCTATGCCTTACAATATATTTTAATTTTAGTAACAAATAATCAGTAATTTTAATAAACAATGCGACCACTAATCAATAAATATATTAATAAATTTTTCCTTGTATTGTTTAACTTATTTTCATATTTGCTTTCTATTCATTTTCTTTCGAATAAAATTTCTTATTTGATTAATGATCAGGATTTTTCTGTATTATAATTTTTTATTTGCTTTTTTTTTTGCTAGGACTAAACAGAACATAGTTAAACTGTCTAATCCAGATGAAAGTCTATATAATATCATTTTGTAGAGTGGAAATGAAAAATCTTGAGAAAAAACAAATTGTATTTTCAATTTAAATTGACCAGAAAAAAATCACTAGGAAATTATGTAAAATAACTGCTTGAAGGATATTTATATACTTGCTTTATTTTTGTTTATTATTGTTTTCAAACATCTTGAATATCATTGAAAGTTAAATAATTTATTAAAAAATGTTAAATCGGTAAAATACAAAAAAAAAAAAAATAGAAGAAAGCTTTCAATGCCTTTGGGCAATAAAGTTTGTCAGGGAGTGGGATGGGTTTGTGGACTGGGCGAAATAATGAAAATGGAAGGAAAACTCACAAAGTTTACATAATAATTGTGATAATTTAATGGGAAAAATAAACTTCTATCTTCCTTGGATACTCTGCTATATCATTGTATTTGGCACCATACATTTATTGGTTTCTCTAGTTAACAAAAATATCATTACTGAAGATGGAAGAAATATTTGAAAAATTACATAAATATGACATAGTATTTCGTCCTTCCCTTTAAACATTAGAAATAAACATCATATATAATATTATATAGTAGCAATAATAACTTCTTTTAGTGAACAACTTATTTAAAACTTTATTATAAAAGTTTTATATATCCTTACAGGCAATAGTTTAAAATGGTTATAAGGGAAAATGATGTATCTACCAATTTTATTAATATTGAAAGGAAAAGTTTATATAGTTTTAAAATTTATTTTCCACAAAAATATTGGCTTGAATTGTAAAATTTTTAACAAAATAATAAATTATTTTAAAAATATTTCATTACTTTATATAAATCATAAAAGTGTCCTTAATGTTTTTCTTATTACACCATAGATAAACTGTTTGTAGTATGCACTCAAAGATTATAAAAATAGTTCAAAAAGAAGCATAATTTGTTCAAAATATGACTATAAATTTTCAAAGTGTATTATACATAAAATGGTGCAATATCGAATGCATTATAGAATTTTATTTCAATATAATCATTTATCATTTTACTACCATTTTTACATTTTTATGCGATTATCCATAAAAATGTTCTTTTAATATTTTTAATAAAAATTTTTTTTACAAAATTTAAGTAAAATATATTCTATAATAGCATCTGAACATTTATTATAATTGCCAAAATATTGGAAGCGACTTCGAACTGTACCTGAACAATAGCTCCATTTTCAGTTGCAAGCTTTTCAAAATAAAGACTATAGACCAGAGATCATGTCACATTGGTAATTTTTTGATGTAACACGGGATTCCAATGCATATGTTAAAATAGGTCCTGTTCTTTAAATTATTACTTTGTTTTCTAATAACATGAAAGGCATCCAGATATTGATGTTGCCTTGTTGAATTTATGATCAGTTGACTTCGTGCCTTGTGCTTACATCCATAATTTTTAGTTTTCCATATATAAATTTTAGTTTTTTGAATATATTCTGGTGTAATTTGCAGAAACTATAGTACTTTTCATTATGACTGTGTACATTGTTGATAGAAAATAAAAATATTTATTGACCACAATGTCAATATTTCTTAAAATATTGACAGAAAATAATTTACCAACATTTCTTATGTACCAAATTTTCTTTTACAAAAATTTTCATCTAGGATTTGTTATATTTTTTTCTTAATTGAATCGAAAGTTGGAACAATAAAAAAGGGAATAATTGAAATCAACCAAATAAATTCATTCAACTGTAATAAAAAATCAATAAATATTAGAAAACATATTGAAAATGTGTACATATAATATACTCGTAGTCTATTATGTATAGTATTTATCTATATATACTAGTAAATTCTAGTATATCAGATGAATGCCCTATTCATGTGTCCTTTGATTTTATCAATTATAATTTTGAAGAAAGACTATTTTAAACGCTCGTGTGCACAAAATATTAATAAAACAAAAGTACTTTGAAAACAAAATATTTGTTTCCAAATAGTCGATTTATTATATGCTATGCATACAAGCGTGGGATGAAAAGTCAGTGATAAATGAAGTAATGAATTCATTTTTTAAATTAAAATTGGTTTGTTTTTCAACAAAATCTCCTTTTCTCGCCATATATGTCTTATGAATGTGAGGCATCAGCGTCACTTCTACTCAAATAATCACAAAAACAGTAAATAATCCACTTTAGGGACATTCCATACAATGGTTCCAATAATACTTTTACAAGTTATGGTTTTGATTTGAGAAATTATTTCCCATACTGACAAAAAAATAATGTTTTTCTATATATTAGGAAACAAAATTTATTAGATGTCGGCATTTTACAAATAAACGTGTATATAAATAAAATTTTGAATAGATGCCTAACAAATTTACCCAATGATGTTTCAATGATATCAACCACCTTATTTGCGATTATCACTGACTTTTCATATCATCCTCGTATTTATCTGCTGAATCTCTTCACATTTCTTTTTATCAATGAAGGAATATTTTTATGCTGTGCAAAGTTTTTAGTTGGTAAAATAATTTGAAAATTTTCTTAAATAATATGAATCCTGTATTTCCTGTAAACATATTCCCAAACTAAAAACGAAGAGTTTAACATTATCGTTCTTTAAAACATAAAAATAAATCACTAAATTTTATAAAAATTTTCGGTTTGTTGTTTTAGAAACAAAATTCTATAAATGTATGTTCTATTATGCAGTTGTATAGTATTACAATTCAGCTTACGAATTATCTGAATAAGGAAAAGCATTAAATCTAGTACATATCCTTTTAATGTTTATCCCTGACTATTATTTGTCAAAGTTAGAACTTTGTAATGTACACGATAATATTGCCAAATAGTATTCTTAAATGTAATGTTTTCCTTATATAAATAGTATTAAAGATCAGTATATTTGATTTTGTTTCCTTTACAACTTGATCTTCTCGAATATAAAGCTGGTATATTGTAGGTAAGTTAAAACTAAGAAAACATTTTAAAATTAATCCTTAAAGGAATATAATTGCTTAAACTATTTGATATATACCAAAAACTTTTTTAAAGCAAAACAATCGATAGAATAATATTTCAAGATTATTATACGAGTAACGAGAAAATCCACTTATTTCACGAATATCATATTCCATAATGGATTTTAATTCCATTTTAAAATTGATACCTCATTATCTATTAGAAAAGTTAAGGTTACTCAAACGTTTCAAATTACACATTTTTTGCATCATTATTTTTAATTTACGACATTGAAAACTATCTTTAATGGGTAAGCATTTTTATATTGTATATATTTTAAATAAGTTATAAATTCTATACTCAAGTCATGGACAAAGAGAACATCTAGTCTTGATGTCTAGGCTATGGAATTGATTCATTGACGTGATCCCGACAGAGAAGTCGTTTAATAAGCAGCTGTCGCAAATTGATTTAAAAAATGTAAATTTAAGATATAACTGTTCTGTACTAGGGTTAAACATTGTTACAAATGGATCCAATTATTAGAAAATTAAATACACACGGAACATTCCAAATTACCTGTCAGATTATACATAATTCAATGTCAATGATGTCACAATATAGTTAAAAACATTATGGAAGTTGTTAAACAAAGGTAAAATTTGGCGACATATATTATTATCTCAACATTTACTCCACTCCGAAGATCTGGCATTTGTGTATAAAATGTAGTAGACAATACTTCGTGTTTTACCATTTACACCATATCTCTATCTACAACTGTTTACAAGAAATTTCAATTTTTGTTTTTGATAAAAAACATTGATACATTTCATGTGTATTTGAATCAGGACATCATAATTCTCAGAAGATGTATTTTATTTAAAATGCAAATATCACGGAAACGGAGTTTCCGTGTCTGAGGATGAAATATGTAGAAAGTCGTTGCGTATCTTTTGCAATTAAATGCGATGTTGACATCTTTGTAATAGCAGAAGCTTTTTCGTTTTTTTAGACCAATTGTTATAGCAGAATATCGAGCATATCTGTATAAAATGTAGAAGGCATTACTATGCATTTAATCGTTTAAATCATGTCTCTATCGATAACAGTTAACGAGAAATTGCAATTTTGTTTTTTTTTTATGAAAAACGTTGGTACATTTCATAGGTTTGCGGATTTGTATTAGGACATCATACTCTTTAGAAGATGTATATAATTTAAAATGTAAATATCTCCGAAACGGTTATAGATACAGTTTATAATACAGCCTTGTATTAGAACGATTTTTGCCGTTTTCTTACACTAATTGTTATAGTAGAACATGTGACATATGTGTATAAAGTGTAGTTGATATAGGTTATTAGATTTGTGGATTTGTATTAGGAGATCATAACTTTTGAAGATGTTTTTTTTATTTTAAATGCAAATATCTCGGAAACGGTTACAGATCGAGTTTTCAAGTATAAGGAAAAAATATTTAGAAAGTTTCTCTATCTTCAATCGTTTACGAAAAATTGCAAACGTTGCAAACATTTCATAGGTTTGTGGATTTGTATCAGAACATCATAATGTTTAGCAAATGTATTTTATTTAAAATGCAAATATCTCGGAAACGGTTTTTAACGAGTTTTGTGGCAGAGGATAAAATATGCAACACCATGTCTCTTTCTCTAACCGTTTACAAGATATTGCAATTTGATAATTGTTGTCGTCACCGTAATATCTGATATTTTTGACAAAATCCTCATTTGTTTTTATATTTATCGCAAGATGATTTTCAATTATTTTGGTCACAAAAATGTGTTTTTCTAATAATTTAGTTTTTAAACGCAGATGTCCAACTTTCTCATCATCTTTTCGGAGGTCTTGCTATAGGCCATGTTCCACTTTTCCATTCTTTCAACATGGTCTCTCTACTATCTATATAGGATATCCTATTCAGATCCAAAACCATTTAGACCAGCAGTCTAATATTATTTCTACTAAAGGTACTGGAAAGGATCAGAAAATCCTATGATCTTATGATTGATACTATTATTTTTGATCGTATTTAATTCGCTTATCAGAAGGAATAATCTATCTAAAATTTTAATATGAAATCATTATCAAGCATTTTTAGGTAATGGAAAGAGCATTAATCAAAGATGAAACTGATGCGTTACTCATGAACACTAAATGGATTAGGAATTTATGATTGGAATTAGACATGGAAAGTTATTCAACAAAACCGAATGTGTTTTTCGTTTAGTTTTTTTGTGGCCAACAATAAAAAGGATCATTTATTTTTATATACTACTACACTAGAATTATTTTATTTCAGCTAACCTGATTAGTAAGTCTTTATATCCATTTATAAGTCTTAATATACTTGAAATTCAATTAATTTTCTTTTATATAACTACACACGTTTCCAAATATCTTAGCTTAGAAATATTCGTAATAAATAAAACCATTATTTTTTCCATTTGCTTTGGTATTTTACCATTTTGACTTATAATATGATGTGTGAAGACCCTACTCGTATTAGCTCATAAAATCTTATACAAAATGTACAACAATGTTCTTATAATTTTAAGAATGAAATGCATATAAATCAAGATAATGAAATTATTTTCATATTTTCCGTACATTTTCCGACAATTCCCTAAATTAATTTCGAAAACATTCTTTTCATAATGTTTATTGTGTTTATATAGATGGAAGGTAGAATTAATGTAATTATTTCCAAGACATCAGTGAGATCTCAACAACTAGTCATAAGTTTTTTGTATGTGGAGAGTTATTTTCAAGACATTGAGATCTCAACAACTAATCATATGAGTAGTTAACTATTTGGTAGATTACTACCTAGAAACAAACTAAATAATTACTTAGTGAGTTAATCTACGTGCTTTAGTAATGTTAAGGTAAATCTTTTGGTAATTTGCAATAACTTTAATGTTAAATTATCTCAGAAGTAATTTTGGTAGTAATATAGAAAATGATAATAAAAACTTTTATTAATTAACCCACAGGTTAAGAAATATGTATTATATTAAGTAAATTTAACATTCTCAAGTAAATTTTACAAATAAATTAAAAAATTTGGTAAATTAACCAGTACGTGCTAGCTGGAAATCTATTATTAATCTATCTGTTTCACATTTGGTTCAACATACTTTTTATTAATCAATTCTAAGATTGAATTACCAGAAAATTGAACAATACATGTTGTTACCCAGGAAGCATTCAATGAAAATTGAATTTAAAATGTGACATTAATTTTAATTTTATAATCAAGGAGAATTTCTTCTCATAAACTAGTCTTGTCTCATACATCTTTCAGTTAGAAGTTTACTTTGTTTACTTTAATTCCACGATTTGTACATCTTCAGCCGCTAACTATTTTAAAATTTCAAATTCAAATAAAATATTCAAAAGCATATGTACATAGTATAAACTTACTATGCATCATCAATAGAATAATGAATTAGTTTTAAAAAAAAATACATTCATCGATTAATGTGTATCCTATTCGGTTTCTTTACAATATATCATCTTATTTATCATATTTATTAAGCCATCAAAACTCAATGTATACAGGAACATAATAAAACAAACTAAAAACATTAACAATATTTCTTTTTTTATTTCAATGAATTATTTATTTATATATCCTTTAAAATTTATTATTATGTACGAATACTAAACGGAATATACTAGTAATGTTTGCATTAAATGCGTCCATATACAACATTTACATTATTGTGAAAATACAGTAGGAAAATTCAAAAAAAAAAAATGTGAAAAAAACCATATATCCTTTTTTATGGAAAATATACTAACAACTAACCATACCTAACATTTTCCATAAAAAGAATACAATAAATTTTGCACACATTGCGCATTGCGAATTTTCTTATCACATGAATCGAACACAATATTGAAAATTCTATAAAATAATATGTTAGTCCTTGTTTTTCATAGCTGGAAAATTACGTTTCCGATTCCTTTCAATGGGGCACATATATTTTGTTATCCTTTTCATTTCAATGAAATTCCATTTGTGCGTATTCACATGATGATAAATAAAAATTCTACAGAAACTTTTCAAAAAAGCTTATCACATAGTAAATTTAAGGATATTTTGTGGTACATTTTCAGTTTACTCGAATTCTCGTTCGAGTTGACACTTAAATGATACGAACGTTGTAGTGATAATTAATGGTAATAATCATCATTTTAAATAATCAGAGTAAATTTAAATTTTAAAAATTCGATATTTTATTACAAAGATCAATTAAAATGTGTGTTAAACTTCATAAAAAAAAAAAATTATATCCTTTAAAAGATATGATTTTACTAATTTTTAACATAGTCAAATAAAAACAAAGTGAAATATTTTTTTCTGTTTTTGTGTACCATTAAAAAAAATATGTAATTAGAATATAAAAGTTTTACGCTAATGTTTAAAGTTTTAATAGTTGAGTGATTAAAATTTAT
>JANSTX010044117.1:0-12400 GCA_027564355.1 Penthetria funebris | reverse complement strand
ATATAATTTTGATTGATAGCCTTCTCGCAGTTTGGAACATCATCAATGGTTTTGTATATAATACGATGTATATAAATATCAATTAGGACTAACATATTGTGGTAGCACATCCGTTTCTAGTTCGTCATTAGTTATATTCATTCAGTACCACTTCAATGTGAAAGCTGATTCGAATATATATTTAAGCGAAAAACCTGAACATTTTCAAGTCCCTACTTAATGAATTGAACTTTTATGGCTGAAGTATATGAATAGCATTTTATTAAATACAAATTTATACTTTATTGAACCAATTACCTTAAATTTTAATGTTATTATTATAAGTTTTAGGAATAGTAGGTAACATTTACAAGGCAACGAATTAGGTCAAATGCACAATTTATATATCATATATTTGTATTGGGGTGAATGTAGATGAAAATGTTGATTTTATTTTGATATAAAAAAAATACGTATTTTCCAAGAAGATTTTATAGAAATAAACCCACTGACTAATGGAAATTATAAATGAATTGAATTGATGTCGATTGGTATAAGTGGCATCACAGACCCTTAAAAAACTTCAAGCTCGCAAATCTGATTAAATTATAATTGTAATAACTAATGTATATGCGAGTTATTGTCAGCTATTGCATTCAAAATAATAGGCATTTATGTACTCAAAGAAATTTATTTGAAATTCAAGCCTTCTCAAAGGATACTTGAATGCTTTTATAGTCTTCATTTAAATACGATTTTTTTTTATTTTTTTAAATGACTTGATTCTTAAATTGTTTATACTATATTTAACTAGATTAATTGTACTACACATATACTACATTAACTAGATTTTCTATGAATACCCAAAACACTTCCCTTTTATGTACACGAATACGATTTTCACTCAAATATATCTCTAAAGTTTACAAAACTTTAAGACAAAAAGGATATTGTAGTTAACTATATGGATTAGAATCTATATCCTGTAAATGATATTCATGCTCTACTAACTATAGCCTGTCTTAACTAATGAGAATTAATTAATATTATAGGTATTATTTATAGGTTTATTATATGACTTAACAATATCAGCCACATCATTGTTTACTAAAAATGTTTTTAAATCCCATAATTGGCAACATGGTATAATGCCAATTAATAACAACTTTTAGCCTGAAAAATTGATGGCAATGATATGCCTTAATATTATCGTAAAGATTTTATTGTAGTTTTCATTATTGTTATGTCTACTCTACTCGTATTACAAAGTAAAGTAATTTATATTTGTAATACTGTAATTATCATGTTCCATATGTACCTGCACTCTTAATATGTAAGTACTCGTAAATCTGTAATTACTTCACCCATGTAATATTCATATAATTTTGTATTTAATTCATTTTAAAATGATTTCATGTTAGGACTAATAATTATATGTGCTAGCACTTTATACTACTATTTCTAATGTCGTTCAATTACATTTATGGAAATGTCAATTTACTATTACTATTATATACTATTTATATTATATTTACTATTATATACTAGTATCAATCGCAATTTATTTAGCATCCGTACAAACCTAGAACAATATTGTATTACCTCTATTAGAGCTAATTACTAAATTTAAAGTATGTTCTCGTATTTTTATATAAATATTATATTTTTTTAATTTATAGTATTTTACTACATTATGGTTCGTGTACCACTAATTACTAAAAAAAAATATTGTTTACTATTATTAATCAGATGTTATTTAAATTATTTAATGCAAAAATTAACCCAAACAATATTATAATTGGGAATCTGTAATGGGTGTACACTACAGCAGAATGTAGAGCGCTAATATATATATAATTGCTAAATAGGTTGGATAATTGCGAAAATATGTTAAACTGGACACAACGCGATATGTTGTAAATTCAAAAAGCATTGAAAAATGGCTGAAAAGTTTAATAGAATTAAACGTACAATTCAATATGGTATTGGCTGTTTAGTGTATAATGAGACGCAGCAAATGAAGAGATTAAATAATGCTGTAATGAGAAGTTTAGTGTATAATGAGAAGCAGCAAATGAAGAGATTGAATGTTGCTCTAACGAGAAGCTAAATAGATTTGTAGTGTTCTGAGTTACTGATGATGTGTTAATGACGTAATCCTACCGCCTGCGCTAATTTGTTGTGACTTATAGATGGCAATGTTATATTGTTTATGTTAATGACGCAATCCTACCGACTGCGCCATTTTGTTGTCGCTTACTGATGATGTATTTTTTGCACAAACCTATCGGCCGCGACAAAAAATGTAAATTAGCTTATAATGAAAATGAATTAATATAGTAATGTTGCCAGCTAATGGACAAAATATTGATGTTGATGATGAGATTTTGACTCATTCTTATATGCTGCTCCGAATTGTTGTGAGAGTTACTGATGATGTGTTATTGACGAAATCATACGCTGCGCCAAATTTTTGTGACTTATAGTTGGTAATATTATATTGTTTATGTTGATGACGCAATCCTACCGGCTGCGCCAATTATCTGTGAGTTATTGATGATGTATTTTTGACACGATCCTATCAGCCGCGCCTAAATGAAAATTTATGATGAATATGGTAATATAGTAGTTGTGGTCATTTAATAGACAAAATCTTGATGTTAATTTAAATCAGTAATGGTGTGACCCATTAGTTTTGTTATTCAACTAAGTACTGGTGTACCAGTAGTACTTGATTGAATAATAACACTACTAATAATACTAGTGATTTGGAAATTCACTTAAGAACTGGTTAATCCAGTAGTTTTTTTGAATTCCCAAATCATTTAAGCTCCAAAATGTAACTGTTTTTCTAAAACTAAAATCATTTTTATTTATACCTTGCGAATATTAGTACCATTTCATTCCCTTTCCAAAAATTACCAATCAGAATAGTAATTTATTGTTCACATTACGAAATCCAATCAGCCAATTAAGTATTTTTAAATTATTAATTGAACAAAAAAAAAATGCATAAAATAATATGCATTGGCAAATGCATCAGTAGTTGGGAAACTGTAATATGTGTAAAGATTGTTGTGCCATAACCTTATTGAAAACAATAAAAAATGATGTTCTAATGTTTTTTCACGATTGGATCATCTTGGCATCAAGTATTCGTAAAAAACATACGCAGCTTAAGACCGATCACATAAACACGTTTAGAATCATAGTTGAACAAACGATTGAATAGCAAGCATCATCAAGCACCATTATATATGAGATTCGTTGATTTTAAACAATCGTTCGACAGTCTGTACCGTGTCGCGGAGTCGTGCAGAATTTTATGATGTACTCGTATTTAATATACATTCAGGTGTTAAGTATAATAGAAGTGTATTATGTCACCTCTATTGTTTCTACTCAACTGATATTCGGGAATCACAATTATAAGCAAAGAACGACAAAGTGTTAGATGGGGTGTAACCAGAGCTCCGTTTGTCCGTCTGTCGCTCTGTCCGTTTTTCCGTCGATCCATCTGTCCGTTCGCACGAACTTGAGATTGCTTTAAGATACCATCATGAAATTTTGCAATTGTCATCTTTAGCTAATTTGTACATTTATGTTCAAAGATGGAAAAATTGGCGTACTCTTTAAGTACGTTCTATGTCAACTTCTTACTCCTTATAGGTTAAAATATATTATATACTTACACATTCGCTTGAAATTTTACATAAAATATTATTATTATAATTGGAAAAATATTTGAAAATTTTAACTTAATCGGATTACTCCCTAGGGTAGCTCCCATGTTATTTATTATCCCTTATATACAAAAAAAAAATAAGCTCTTCGCACGATAATTTGATATTGCTTTGAGATACCATAATAAAATGTTGCAGCTTTCATTTCAAGCTAATTTGTGGGTTTAAATTCGAAGATGAGTACAATTGGAGTACTCCTTCAACTACCTACCATGTGAACTTTTTACTCTTTATAGATTAAAATAGGCTATATGATACACATACGCTTGAAATTTTACATAAAATTGTGTTATTATACTTGAAAAAATTTATGAAAATTTGAACTTAATCGGATAACTCCGTAGCGTACCTCCCATGTACAGTTATTATAGTATTAGTTATTATCTGAATTCAAGTTATCAGTATGTATTGTGGGAATATGCAGTAATAATCATTAGTGGTACTATATTTGCGCCATAAAAGAAAGAACTGCTGAACATATAATCGTTACTGAACTTCGTAATGAAGAGTTAAGAAAACAGTTCGTAGGCGATTTGGCAAATCGATTATAGTATGTAACAGCGTTTCAAACATGTCGGTGAGAATATTCTTAGTTTGAGTAGTCGTGAAAGAAAGGAATTGATTTGTGATGATACTTGGAATCTAAAATGAGGTGGGGAACCATCAAGAATGCGATCAACAGAAGCAATGCGATGAACAAACAGAATCTACACACACAATATAGTTAACTATGGACAAAGGGGTTGTGGCGGAACACGCTTCGTACAATGTACCATAATGATAGTAGTACGAACCTAAATAAATCGAATTGTAATCATAATAATCTCTTTTCATTATTGAAAAATATAATGAAAATGATAATACAAGTAAGAGAATAAATTGTCATTAGTAATGTATAATGGATAAAATTATTGATAGTTAGTTCACAAAATAAATTATATGATAATAATAATTTAATTAAAATATAAATTGTATTAATATTAAAGTAACTTAAGTAATGTGTTTTAATTAACGTAAAACAACCGTGGCACATCTGTACACCAAATACCACAGGGTTGGTAAAAATGCACGGAAAGATAAGCGTACTTTTTATTTGAAAACATTCCAGTTCGGGCTCTTGCAAATTCAAAGAAGATGATACAAATTTATTATTTGGTTCGCCAAACTAACTGAATGGTGTTTAAGACCGGTCGGTGATATTGCGCTTGACTGTAATCCGCAGGGTAATGGAAGACCTAGTCGTTTAAAAAAACAACGTGGTGAAGTATCGTCTTAAGGCTTAAGGAGTCTATCGCTGCGAGGTTTGACTCTTTTATTTTACATTTTGTTTGAATTATGGATTTGTCCACTTTATTAGACAGCTTTTTTTCCTGTTAAATTTTAAATATCATCAGTAATATCAAAGAATAATACAAAATGCAATAAGTTATGTCTAATATTTACATTAACAATACCCTTTAAAATAATCACTTTATAGACTTTGAAGGTATTAAATTATAATTTCCGTAATAAATTATTCACAAATGAAAATCATCAAATGTCAGCACATGTGAAACAAATTCCATATGCAGTCAGTGAAATTAATTTTACAATTTATGTACCTTTAACAAATAAAACACTTAAGCTCTCTGTCAGAATAATTTCCTTGAAAATTTTTCAATATTATTTAGTGGATATATTATTTGATGTGAGATTCGTTTGTGTTCTATATATACGAGTGGTTCGTATGCATAATTTTGTGTAGTTCACAGGTACGAGTATATAAATACCTATAGTATATATGCATTGATATATTGCAGAACTAGCACTGTATGCAGGCAGCTATATACAGGTTTTCAAATGTATATATTTCAATTAACATTGAGATAAGAGCGAAGCATATAAAGGATACACGAGTATGATTTCTAAAATTCAAGTTGAAAATTGTTTTTGAAGTTTTCCGGCTGACAAAATTTTTCCATTACTTTAATATAGAAAATGATGGCATTTGCAATATATATTTCCCATATGAAATACATTATTTTAGTTTCATTGAGCGCTCCCATTAAAGGTGAAAATAAAGATGATTGATTCTTGATCCTTTACAGAACACTCATACTTTATGCTTCCAATAGTTAGTTTACCATAAATAGGCATAATTTTGTGCAAATAAATCGAAAAACTTTTATTATTAACATCTACAATAATAAATATTTCATAAATTGTGAATGATTTTATAATAAATGGAAATTGTTTTTCCATATATTATAAAAGAAAAAAGTCTAAATTTATAAATTTATAATGGAAAAATTAATTATTTAACGCTTATGGATTTCATTTTATAAGGAAAGTTCTAAATTTGGATTTATTTTCGTTTTCACTCATATACAACTCACAACTCCTCTGAATAATTTTATTTAAATCCTTCGAATTGTATACGAGGTCTTAACAAACTCCGGTACAAGTAATATGTAGATATTTAAGAATTGTTAAGATTTGTTTAGGTTTTATTAATTAACCTTAATGGATGAAATAATTCATTTTACATTTAAAATTAAGGGTGAATATTTTATTTTAAAATTTTAATATTAACATTTTACGTGAACTTCCGATTTCAATTCTAATTTAATATTATGACAATAAAGTAAATACAAATTTCTATGTTATTAATAATTAACTTGAACATCATAATTATAGATTTTCAAATTACTAAAGGATTTGATATATATAGGAAGGCTTTAATTGGAGTTATTATCCTGGTTATTGGAGTTATGATCAATGGTTAGTTTGCATATATCATACATTGATAAATTATTAATATGGAAAATATATTTTATTTTTGTTGCGTTTCATTATGAGAAAGTGAAAACTTATTCATTACTAATATACGAATACATCTTTTCAATGGCTCCATATCAAGAGTTAACATCTGAACTTGAAACTTGATAACGAACAACTACTAAATATGACATCAATATATATGAGTGTCGCAGAAATAGTTGCTAACAAATACGTTCAATAAATAGTTGACTATAAATAGAATAAATATATATTCCACAAATATGTCCAGCTTCGTTGTGGATAATTTTAATGGCTATGGTTTTGGCAATGGTAATCAACAGAATGATGATATTTTGCAATTGACAATGGCATAAAATTTGATCATAGTATAAACACATATATTACGAGCATATAAAAAAAGTAACTATACTACTGTCAACGAACAACCCCCATTGTTAATAAATTCTGGTCAACAACTTCACCTCACTTCAAATCTTATCAGTGGTACCCTTTGATGACAGTTCTTCGCCACGTTAGTTTTGATCGACTAGGTCTTCTACTATCCTTTAAATTTTAGTGCAGCACATATCTTGCGATATCATTGACCGAACGCATCAGCGTAAGGTCTATTCAATTATTTTACCAAAAAAATTTTAATATGCGTCTAATGGCCCCCTATTGACGAAAACATGGATTTTTGACATGATGATCACTTTTCAAGTCTCGCAGTCATAAAATAGTACCGATAAGCAATTTGTATTGAATCTTCGTCTCCTTCTCTTCTTCTTCTTCTTCTTCCTTGCCTTATTTTTCTGGGACTGCCCTCCTACTTCTCAATCTTGTGTATTCACTCTTTGCAATTAATCTGTTCAAGCCATTTTGAACAACTAATTCAATTCAAAAACCCTTTAGTACATGATATTTGTACAAAATTTGTTAAAGTTAACAAAATTAAATTTAAATTACAGCAATCCCAGATGCTTATTGTACACATAGCGACCTGACAACTCTTCATGGTTTGTTGTCGTATTTAAACTGTCGGCAAAAATTTGATTGGAACTTTAACTAGGAAAAGAAAGCTTACTAAAATCCAGTGTTTAATTACCTAGGGAATAAATAGGAAGGTAAAGAACAGAGCGAGAAAAAGTAGCCGAAGCACGTCATGCTGATATCGATGACGCGGCTGACATATCAATCTGTCGAGTAACGTCAATGTTACAGCAGAGACGAGTCATGGAGTATGGAATTGTCTGATGTTTTAATGCCTGCAGGATTTTATTTTGATCGCCAGACACAAGCCGTTCATATAGCTGATTTGTGGTTCTAAATTTTAAATTTCAAGTAAATAATAATTAATTTTCTTTCTCTCTCCTTGCTCTAAAAAGCGAAAGCTTTTGTTTTAATGTCTTCGACCACCTAACTTAACTCACTAGGTGTTCAATTTGAATAATCTTTACCATTGTCATTTTCACATAAAATCTGACTAATCATGTGGGTAACTCGAAACCGAACATTTTCGTTACAAGCTATCATCAAATTGGCAACAATAAATAGCCTTGGCTACATAGCTTTGATCAGCACTATATTTTAGCTAGAATATGGTATGAGTATATTCTCTTAAAAACCCTCCAATCACGGCCTGGATGTCTTTTAACGTCATTGGACAATTTATCTTCAATATACACAATTTAAACTTTAGAGAAATTTATAAATATATCACCAAACATTCTACGATACAAGATTCTGCACTACGACTCACGATAAAAACCGCGGATCATGTTCATCAATTTGGATGATATTGCCTATCTTTTTAAAATTGTCCACGATCAAGACTGTGGAACGTTTGTTTATAGTCGACGAATAACATATATAATTGTGTTTGCTATTCTATCAATTGTTTGTTAATCATAATACTTAACTGATTCAATCGTGTATAATTATTGCCGACAACCACGCCAGTTTTCACACACACACACACACTCAAGTGATGCTACATCGGCACCTTGATTATCATTACATTGCATTCGGTCAGAATATCATGACTTAGCCGTGAACTTTTATTGTTTGCCTGCATTGTTGTTTGTATAATAGATTAGTGTTTTGTTAACGTTAGTTAATACAAATTATTGCATTAGAAGTTGCATTATTTTTATTGCTCGGTCAATGAAAAGTAATGCAAAAAATTACACAATTACAAATAAAAATATAGAACGACTTTATACTAGAATTGTTTATAATGCAAAAGTAATAGGGAAATTTATACTACTACTGTAAAAAATTCTTCTATTTAATTTGCATATTTCTGCATTATTTCCATTTAAACTACGAGTATACTTTAATTTAACTATCCAATTAATTTTCTAATAATAACAGACTTGGAAAAGTTTTAATAAATAAATTTTTATGGTAGTTTTAAAATGAAAAATTATTGTTTTAAAATATGTATAAAGTTTACTTCTGCATTATTAAATCATGAGCTTCAATTTGCACGCTTACTCACTGTACATAATCTACACGTACAACAATTAAATAGCTAGAAAATCAAATTTAATAGCTTACATTTGAGAATAAATAGCAAAATGCTTTAGCAAATTTTGGGAAATTCATCCAATTGATAGGGTAGTGACTCAATTCGACCAAGATAAACAGATACAAAATTAAAACAACATTCATTCATTATTATTTGTGTTTTTTTCTCTTTGCTTTTGGTAAGCGAGTATTACTCGTACTCGTATGTTATTTGATATTTGAAATTTGAAATTAAAACTTACTGAAGCTGAAAATTGGAAATTATTCGAAACGTTGCTTAAACTCGTACTATAGTAGACAAAAATAATCAAACAAGAATCGAAAAATGTATAATTTAAGTGCATTTAATTGGCTTATAATGCCACATTTAAAGCTCAACATAATATCGATTTTATCAAATACATGAATATGCAAATTAAATATTAATTTTAATTTAATAGAGTTAATTAATTTCAGATAATTATATTTTACAAAGCTAATTTCAAAATTTGGAATTAATTTTATCTCTAAATGTAGTTTATTATTAAATTAAGTGCATTGAATTGTAATCGTTTTATGTAAACAATACCATATTTATTGAAAATTCGTTTAGTAAATTTTTCAATATTGAATACATGAATACCCTTTGAATCTGGTGTCAATTTTGGTGTAAAAATCGCATAGGGCGGTATTACAACAATGTTAATTTGCTGTTTCATACACGAGTACAACACATCATTTCGACCATTACTCCAGCATAGGGTGTAAACAAACAACCGCCATCGTTCACGATCTCTGTCAGCACCTTCACTCAATCCCCTTCTACTGGTACCAACCTCAAGATTGAATTGGACGTTCAGTTCTAAAGGACAGCTTGGGTAGTCTAGCATGCAAGACGGTAAGTCTCCCCTTATGTTGTTTGAATTTTGTGCTCCAATATTTTCAAAAAAAAAAAAGCGCCTATCCCGCCGTGCACTTTCACCAACCTCTTCATCCAGTTGACTATATTATGTTTGCATATTCTGTTGGTCCATCGCATTGCTGTTGTTATCGTACACTTGATATCTTGATATTTTTCCTCCCAAAACAATTTCAGCGATTTGTCTCATGCGTCTGCGACTGTGTTTTAGCTTTACTTTTATCTGTCGTATAATCAAGTACATGGTCACTAAAAACATCCGCGCCTCTATAGCTACGAATGTCTAACACCGAATTTCTCCAGCTTCTACTAATAGTTATGTGATCTATTCAATTTCTGGTATGCCCTTTCGGTAAAATCCAAATTTTTTTTTGTGTATTCTTTTGTATGCAAATATAGTACCACCAATCACAAGATTATGATTACCGCACATTTCCGCAAAAAATTCTCCCGTATTGTTCATATCACCTACTCCGTGTGCAATATCCGATCTATGAACCAGAACAACGCAGTGTGAAAGTTGACTATAGAAATCCTTCTTATCATCAGACGATGCCTGCTCTCTGTAGGTGCGTAAATCTGAACTATTGTTACAAATTTATTACTACTCTTGAATCTTGCAGTGATTATTCGATCTGATATCGGCTTTCAGTCGATCAAATACTTGTATTACTTCTTAAACGTGACCTTTTTGGAAACAGAAGTTTTGAACTATTCAAGAACAAATATCAATTCCTAAATTAAACAGAGTTTTGATTTAAAAATCATCAAATTAAGTTCAACTAAAATGGCGACAAACTATTCAAGAACAAATATCAATTCCTAAATTTGTGTATTTGTGTAACACACGATAATTAGTTTTGGCTTTGATGGCTATTTGTAACCTGGACTTTCAGAACTATGTTTACAGTCAGTGTAAGTGACAATGGAATTTAAAAAATGCAAGTGAAACACAATTTGAGGAAAGTCGAATTTTAGCCATTTGTAAATTTAAAGACCAGGGGATGAATGCATATGATGTTAATGATCTTATCAGTTGACGATTTTAA
The DNA here is from genome assembly GCA_027564355.1 of Penthetria funebris. Lineage (NCBI taxonomy): Eukaryota > Metazoa > Arthropoda > Insecta > Diptera > Pleciidae > Penthetria > Penthetria funebris. Next base: position 1,442 of record JANSTX010044117.1, on the reverse strand, counting down.
GTTTATGTCTGCAGTTCTTTTCTATGATGGTGACGGGTTCTGACGAATGATGACCAGTAAAATATTTGCTGATGACTTCCGTTTGTGCGTCGGTAAGATATGTACTTTCGATGAATTAATTCTTTAATTATGTTGGCAAAAGAATTTTAGAAAAATTTTATATATTTTATAGGCTTAAGTATTGGGACAACCACTCTTAACGTTCAATTCTTTGTATCATAGGGTATATTTCCCTCATGATATATGAATTTGCAGCATATTGTGCTTGGTCTGCAATATTTTCGAAGTATACCCCGCCTTTTCCCAACCTGTTTTTATTCGCAGATTATGTGCATCTCTTCCATTTGTCTTAATATTTCTGCATTTTAGATTCTTTTCAGTATTAAATTCCGTGTGTCATAACTAATCCATTTGACATGTAATTGAAAAGTTTGGTCAATGTGACTTACAGGCTAATAGCTACCTAAATTGATGGAATTGTTAGTTTCTAAATAGGTGCCCTAGGTACCCTAGCACTTACTATTTTTGTAGTGTCTAGACTAATAAATAATTATTCAATAAGATAATTCTCTTTGGCCATTCAAATCGGTATACAGCCAAACAAATTTTGGATTAATAACATAAACCGAACAATCTTATAAAATTCTCAAATTTGTGCAATACTCACTTAAAAACTTTGATTATTTATAAAAAAACGTTAAAATTCCATTTAAGTTTGTTTATAAGGAAAAAGGAGGGATGATTGCACAATGAAAAGTTTTCGAAATGAAAATGGAAAACATTGTAATTCTAACATTTATAGATATTTTTCAATTTAATAGAAGAAAAACTATTTTATATTTTCAATGGGGATAGTAGAGATTTTCATTCTTATATTATATGAGCTTGTACGAGTATTTATACCCCATAAGTTTAACTATAGCTTATTAGATTTAATCATTTAATTTTCCCTTAATTTTTCCCGTATTTATAAATTTACTTGTACGAGTACATTGTGTTTTTAACATTTACGAGAAAATCTTTTATTCCACAATATTTTTATAATTTATTTTTTTTTTCATTTTTCTTGTATTATTAAAAAAATAATGTGTTCTGTTAGGAAAAAAAGGATATATAACTTAAAATTAAAATTTTCCAAATAAAAGGAAAAGTTATTAAATATTCTGTAGGTTGTTAAATTTTCCAATAAATTAATTAAAATTGTTAAAATTGAATGTTATTAAACGATAGTCATAAATTGAATATGAGAATGAAATTTCATTAAATTTTACACTTATTTTTTTATGAAAAGCTTATTGTTGTGGTTTAAGTTGATGAGTATTTAAAATTATAATTAATTTTAAAATTAAATTCCGTTATATTATCATAAATTAATACCGCTCAAAGTACTAGGAATTTAGCCTCGGATAACGGATCGGATTTATACAACGACGACTCAGCAC
>JANSTX010044106.1:0-12401 GCA_027564355.1 Penthetria funebris | reverse complement strand
ATTAATTTGACAGTTTACGAATTGAGGGGATGTTTTTAAGAACAAGATGACAACAACAAAAACCGCACATAAGCATGTTATCATGAATAAATTGGTGAATAGTTTGAAGGTAGCATAACTGAGGTTCATCATCCAGTTCTTACGAGAAGAATATTTGAAATAATCAAAACAGAATTTCGCCTTTTCGTCGATCATTGTGAGTAGTTGGGAAACAGATTTCATAAGATAATACTTATTACATTATTACTTATATATATTTATGTAGCACAAAATATATTATAACGTATGATGACTACAACAAACAACTGTAATAAATAGTATTATATGCTGGTTCCCAAAATATTAAAAAATAATTTTGTTAAAACAGTACATTGATGATTGAAATCAGTATTCATCATTATCTACACCTTTACGCCTCAAGGGCGCGAAATGCGGCATTCGAATTTGCACTTTCAAATATGCATGTAACATCAAATGTAAACTAAAATAACTATAATTGAAATTTACCAACTGGAAAATATTGGATCAATCATAATTATCCAGTTATACATTTGAATATTTCCATTAGAGTGGTGGATAAATCCGAAGCTACCAAGTTTGTTGTTGAATTGTATTCTCATCCAGTCGACAACCACAGCATAATTAGCACCATCTTTTTAGTGTCGAGCACATGCCATTACTGACACCGCCTAAATATAAAGATTCGTTTAGTAACCTCAATAATAGTCGGCCACTCCATTCGTCACCCATCATCATTACATTATCGCAAAGTTTGATTACCAAGGCAATAGTAAAATTCAGAGAACGGTGTCACGGTTTTCTCTAGTGAATTATTAATTTTGACATATGTGTTTAAGACACTAAGTTAAATAAAAAACTTTAAAACCTGATGATTTGAATTAATAAATTCAACATAAATATAAGTGACAATTAAATATATAGAATTAATGAAAAATCTTCTTTTAGTTCATGTCATCTTATTCCAAGTCTTAAGATTACGAATAAAGTAAATAATGCCAGTAAATCATACTTTAGTTTTTAATGTTACATTTTTCATTCAAATAAAAACCCTAACAATTTTGTCACCTTAAAATTATGAGAGTCATATTTTTTTTTTTTTTATTTCGTTATCACAATGTAATAAATTTTGAATTTCAAAAGATTTGTCTAAATAAAATCCTTGTGCTCGTATGAAGTAATAAAGTGTGACTGTTCAATTTTTATTTATTTTTATATTTTATCATTACTTTCGATTACCATAAAAAAAAAAAAGTACAAAAAGTATTATGATGATATGCAAATTTTATTTTATATATATATTTATTTTTTTTTTTTTTTGCAAAAATGATGTAAATAATGAAGATGGATGAATATCCTCCACTATAAGCGATAATAATTAAGCTTAGACCGTTGGCAGATTGTGTGTTCGCATACTTATAGAAAAAAATAAAAATAAATTCAGCTCAATTGGGTTTATTATTTTTTATAATGGTATTTAATATATTATGTAATATGTTTTAATATTCACCCAGAGAATGACCACAAGCAAAGCAGTAGAAGACACGAACGGAAAAAATGGATTCAAAGTTCATCACATAATGATCTGCAGCACTGTATATATCATAGATTAAATTTTTTGATCATATTTACTATAGAGTTTCTATAGTTTCTGACCAACTAAATGTTCACCAGTTTGCTGACACAACTAAACTGGTATTCACGATCACGATGTTCACCTACCAATCTCTTTTTTACATTTACTTTGCTTTTTGATGGTATGGTACCTATGTGTATGATTATTTATTGGATGTTCACCATCACAATTGATACAATTAGCCAAAGTTATAAACTTTATATATAGGATTATTGTTCAAATAGTTGGATAACGATTGTCAGTGCATTTCGATGCATTATGAATAATAGCAATAATACCTCTTTATTAATAGTTTTAAACCTAACATATTTTCAAATAGGTAATATAATCTGGTGAAGTATGTAGTCGGTAATCTTGCTTTTTTCTATTTATTTCTATTCATCAGCAATTATTGTTGGATTATCGAATATTGTTCTGGAACAATGTTCAATACTATCTCGTTACTTTTCAATATATTCTATTGTGTATATTATGAAATATTCTAAATTGGAAAATTTTGGTTTTTATTTTAGTTTTTAATAAATTCACCATATTGAATTTAAAATATTCTCGATTTGTTTGTTAAATAAATAAGGCAAATAAATTTTTAGCATTTGTGTAAACAAATAACATGTTGAATTATTTTGGTTCATTCTACGTGAAAACATTTTACATGATTTTCACGCAATGTTTTTATGGATCCCTATGTCTGTCTATCTATATAGCTGGCAGTATATCATTCAAAATACATGTTGGTACATCTGTGCAATATAATCATAATATTTAGCAAGACTACAAGCTATTTTGCTTTCCATATTATGATGTTTTATTTGAAGGAATATTATATAATGGAAATGTAGCAGATTGAAATTATATTAAATTGTTGAATCAATAGTATGCAAATATACCGTAGAATATTGATTCCATTTTACATATCATATAATATTCCTTTGAAATAATTCCAAATTCCGTGCATTTTCAATAATATATGGCAGTGTCTCACATATTGTGAGAAACTATATCACAAAATATATTCTAGATCATAAACAATAAAAGCGTAGTCTAACTTAATATTTTCATTAACTAGTTTTTGGTAAACTTTCATATTTGGTAGTGTTATCAAATTCATACAGCTTTAGCTGCCGAACAGCAGCTAATCACAGCGCTCTCAAAATATGTCACAATATCTTTTATAATATTATTTGCTAGTGCATTTTTTTCTACGTCGTAATTGAAAAGGTGGGACAATCTCTTATTATAGTGCACGCGCTAATCAAATGTTTGTGTGTCGCATCAATAAATGCATCGTAAAATGCCATAAAGGTGGTCATAAAAAAGACTCCAAATGTTAAAAAATAATAAATATATATTCGAAAATGTCGGATCAGTGACATTACTCCCAAAAAATCATTGGAAAGCTAGTGAATAGCTTTACACTTGTACACTTGAATACAATATTCAATTGTACTTGTCGAAAAATTCGCCGTTCAATGTATGATACACTGATCACAATATCAATTTATGATATGCTGATGACAGAAAATACGTAAATTGATGAGATCACCAAATATCCCACAGGTACGGTAAAATATCTCATTTTCTTTAATGTAATAAAAGCTTCTATTTATTGTTTTTTTGTTATCAAAATATGTACATTATGAAAATAATTAAAGTGGAAACTGAAAAGCAATATTAGTTATGAATAGCAGATGTTATCCTTTTAGAAACAAAAATACAAAAATGAAATTCATACATGAACTAATTCTATAAATTATAATAGAAATTAAGTAAGTTTGAACACGGATTCAATTAAATAATTTTTATCCACTGTCTTATTTATACATATGAAAATAAAATTGCATAACTTAATTTAAGTATATATTTATCATCATGCAGTGCTTTGACTTCAATTCGTATCCAATGTTCCCAATATTATTGGTCCTTCTAATAAACTAACTAACATGGAACCCACCATTTTCATCCTCAAAGATTAACATTATTAAGATTATCATCAATTTATCGGAAATTCTAAGTCATGTACAGGACATACCCTTAAAACATCAGAGTATTAATGATTTTTATCATACTATGTTGCATCATAGATTTTTAATTCACCTGTGATTCATGCTAAATGTATATACAAATATTTTTATGTAGACATCTTATTCGTCACCAATCCATAAGATTACGATGAGTGAACAGAGTGTGACATATTTTCATACTTTTAAACATCGATCACAGTTTATGACATATTCGTGGTTTTGTCATATGAATCATGTCCTTTAACTAGCACAAAGTAATGATTTTTGTAATTTTTTCCAAGAGAAAAAAAAATATATAATTTTAAATGCGAACAAAAACAGACTTGGAAAAGAAGAAGCATAAATTTTGATATTATCAACACATTTTCAAATAAAAAAAAAAAACTTTTCCAATTTCACTTTTAATTTAATACTATGATCATATACAAATAAAACAGAATTTAAATACCCCATTAGATTCTAATTATCTTTCCCTAAAGTTTTCTATTTTATTTTTATATTTTTTTTTTCATTTATTTATACGAGTATAAGGTAATTTCAGTTACATTAATATTTATGGTCGAACTTCAGTCATTTTAGTTCTTATTCTAGACAATTTAATTAAATGATTGAATTAATTTATAATTACAAGTATTACGGTTTAATTTAATTATGCACAGAGAATTTCGTTCGGAATGCCCATATGGGTTACAATATTTTAATAGTTATAATGATATATAGCAATATATTTGATAATAGTTGAACATCCGCATTAAGAAATATATAGTTAACAGTGTCAGATTGAGTGTATACATTAGTGAGAATACGAGTTCATTGATTCATATATCATTGGCATTCTGCAGAGATTATCGCCAAAATCCTTATAGTCTCTAATAGTACTTTATTTGACAATATGCAATTTGTATATAAGCAATTGCTCATATATTGGGGTTACTATCGCCTGATACGATTTATAATCTATACTATCATTTCCAAAATTGATATGAAAACGTTGATAAGTCGTATTTATGGTAACGCACACATAATTAGTTGAAATGACAATTTCATAATCAAGCAATTTTTAATATTCGACAAATAACACATAAAATATGGCGTTTGTCTAGGTTGCAAAACTGAATTGGTTCTGTCGTACATGATAATAGCTATAACTTTGTTTGTCGTATTCAGCAAGGTAGATACTGCGCCAAATATCACACAAAGTTATCCTTTTAAGGCAATTCAATTATAAAATTCTCTTTCAAAAAAACTGATATATCATCACACAATCACACTTTACATCCATGTCCAATTTCAACATTTCGAGTTATATCCGTTACCATCGAATGTTGCTTATCTGTAGAATGTACCTTTTTAATTCTTCACAATCACCTGCACCAGCCTCATCGGTTCAAGCATTGTTACGATCCAGGTATTAAATTGTATTTATTTGCTCATTTATTAGTTAATGTTTCTCCTGCAATTAAGTATTTCAGCTGTGCGAGATGCAAGCACTTGTGGAGTTGGATGAAAATTTTCTAATTAGACTAAAAACTATATACGTATTTGAATGTAAAGTTATAAAATCGATAAATAAATTTACTTTCTACACAGAAATGTTTTGAACATTAAATGTCAGGAGAATTTCTACGAAGGACTAAATCTAATAAAGATTTCAGAAAATGTAAATACAAAATTTTGATAAACGTTATATTATAATAACTGTGAATCGTATATTACTTAAATATAAAATTCCAATAAATAGGGGTAGTTTTCCTCTTTTTATTTTATATTGTCAGTTTTATTTATTGCAGAGATTTTTGTTTAAAATAATTTCTGACGATAATTGGTATCAAAAATACATAATTTTTGTTTTTCCAATTAACATTAAATAAATTTTATAGCTAAAAAACATCAACTGTGAATAATTTAATTATTTTCACACTTTTTTACTCTTTACTTATTTGCTAAACATCACAAAAAAGAAAAAAAAAATGAATATAATTTTTCATAAAGTGGAAAAACCTTTCTGTTATACGACTGAATAATTCGCTTCCTTTCCACTATTTCAACATTGTATTTTGTAAACGGAATATATTTTCATCCGAAGAGAATTCCCATTTAAAGGTATCCTTTTTTAATATTTATGAATGTCGCAACTTACCTGTATCAAATCATCTATTGTTTGCTTATAACTTAAAGGTATTATTTAAATTTATTTATATTTTATACATTCATAAAATATTTATTTTTGAATTTCATCAGAATATTCAATTTATTCCAAGACATTCAACATTTAGATAAACAGAAGTTTAAATTTATATGATTGATATTATTATGAACTTATACAAGTTTAAATAAAAATTTACGAATTGCATATTTGATAATAAAATTATTGCATATCGAAATAATGCATTTTACAGATACATTAAATTTTAAGTAATTGCATTTTGTCTGCCATTGATATGGTTTTATTAACAAATAATAATAAGAACTACAAAATAAATCTTGAGAATTAACTGTGACAAAGTTTTTGCCAAAAGTTTTAATCAAAAGTGGGGGAATATGAACCGTGTCAAGAGATGTATGATAATAGGGTTAAATAGTATAGATAATGATATACAAACTAAATGTATGTCAGCATCTATAATTCAAGTGAAGGAATAGTTTCAGAACAAAACACACTAATTGGCAAATATTAAAAAGTAACAATCTGAAGTTTTACAATTTACCACAATCGCAACTTAGCCGAGACACAATAAAATTATCAACAGCACAAATTAACTAAGACACATAATTTCGCTTAGTTCAGACACATAGTATCATTTAGCTAAAATACAAACCACAAATATGGTCGAGACATCAAAAATGTATTTAGCCGGGATACAAATTGACTGCATATACACTTATTCAAATACTTATATTTTTCAAGCCAATGACTGCCTGTTATGATTGTGTCAGTCGATTCCCATTATTTGAAAAATAGATGTATTTTGTTTTAGTGTGGCTGATACGTTGACTTATTATACAACTTACTTATTAAAACTATGTCATCAGCAAATAACATTGCCCATGGAAGTGGATCCAATATTGTTCTAGAAAGGTATTGCAAAATAGTGATAAAAATTAATTAACTTAACACCAACGTTTACATTGAATGAGTTAGATGTTCCACAAATAGTTCGGGTGCTATACTACACTAGCATTTATTAACATATCTTTGATAGAAAATATATTTAATTCAGGCACAGTTCAAAATCTTATTTAATAAATTTGCTAACCCTTGATAATCAATATCACTTAGATATTTCAAATTGTTCACAACATTTACGAATTCCAATGGAGTAACAGCATTCACATGCCAAAAAAATAGGATTTGATTCAGAAATGATGAGAATAAACTGATTGAAGTATTGCTCTCCCACTTATTATTTACTTGTCTGTTAACAATCAAACTATTTCCGCTGTAATCTTTGTCTACAGCATTACTTTTTTGTACAATAAATAGGATTAAAGTGCTATATTTTATCATATTTATGCTGTACACAGTCACCCCTAAAATCGAACAATATAATGATTTTGTTAAAATGCTCTCAAGATGATGACTTTATTATGAACTTATCAATTATTTACTTACTGAAGAAGAGTAATTAACAATTTGAGGAATATTATTTTTTTTTTCTATGATGAGAAGAAAACATATATAGAGACGGAATGTTTGGGTTACTAATACAAAGAATGATGGAAAATCAGAATTATTGAAGCATTTTGGTTATTATTATAGGTATTATATTTGTAACAACAATAGAAGTAAGCATAATGATGATATAACTCGTATTAATAATTATATAGAAATCACATTAACCAACTCAGAACTTATTGTGTGTAATAATTTATACTAAAATTTACTTCTTTTTATACTCAAATAAATATTATATATGTATATTATTACATCATACAAAAGTGTTTCCAGCTTTCTAGATCAATCTGCTTCAGAGCACACAAATGCTCTCGTATTTCCAGGATACAAATTTGTACTCTGAAGATCTGCACGTACATTTGTAATTGGAATTTGTGCATATATACATGCATATAAGATGTATCCTTTATATTGACTTCACATGTTTTGTACATAAATTGCATTCACAAGCTCATCAGTTACATACTATTGGCCTTATGTTCACCCATGTATAAAAGTAATTAAAACTGGATGCACACATTTAGTTTAATGATTAGAATAAAATTGCATGTTATCAACAATAACAAAAAAATACAAATGATACTCCCATACGTACTATAATTATATAAATAAAATATGTTTAGTTAACTAATATTATGATATAAAATTAAAAGAAGAATATTACAGATCTTCACGTTCCCTAAAACACACTGAAATAAAATTACATAATCACTTAACCTTTACGTCTTAAGCACGCAAAGGTGGATTTACGATGTTAATCTATCGTTTCAAATACACATTATGTAACATCACATGTCAACCGCAAACTATACACTTGTTTCCAATATAATGTGAAATATGCATAGTTGAAGATTTGAATAATTCGCTAGGGTGATGTGTAAAAGAAAAGCTACTTAGTTTGATGGTGTGATGTTGATACATCAAGTCTACAGGACAAGACATTATATTTTTTGCTATGAAAACACATCATAATTGCCATTTTGCTATGAAAACACATCATAATTGCCATATCCTGTGACCATGTTTCTGAATAATTAATATTGATTGAGCAACAACTGGCTTGACTATTAATGTAACATTTAATTAGAAAGAAGCGTAAAATATCAAATTCAATTAACTAAAGGTGATTCTAATTGAGTAAGTCATCAACTTCAATATTACATGGAATCGAAAAGTCAATTCATTTCTGACAAAGGATGGAATCTGTCAATGGTATTCGATTTAGTTTTGTCGCATATCAACTATACATTATTTAATAAACACATCACTCAGTGGTGTGTTTGACACCACTGAGTGAGATGCAATATTGTATATAATTTCTATCTTTATCATTATAATCATCTCTAAAATGAATATTTATCACTAAATTTGAATATCATACTATTATAGTTTTTATATAGTTCGTCGCTTAACATTCGATTTAAAAACAAAACAGCTCTTTTGTTTTTACACGAGTATATGCAAATGTTTTTACGTAACAAATGTAAATGTACATTCTTTATATTATTCTCTTTATGTATTATGATTAGATTTTCAATTTGTAGTTTAAACTGTAATTACCTTGAAGAGAAAGTTTCATTCATATATGCTGACCACTTACCGCAAGATAAAAAAAATAACTTAATGGATAGTATATCATTATAAAGAATGGTGACAGTGTGCAAGTAGATGAGTAGATGAGTAGATCAGTGACAGTTGATATGATGATGATAATGTTGATTTATATGAGTTTCTGTTTGATGATTGGTTTTTAAAATTTTTTTCGAAAAATTTTAAATGAAATTGAATAACGAAAATGGCAAAATGTTTTTCAAAATAATAAATATTGATTCAGGTTCGTTGGATTCAACTATGCGAGAATGTTTGTATTCCAGCTGATGCATACATAATTTATGTGAATTCTTTCACAATCCATTTCCCTGACTGAAATGCAATTTATTTTCTATTTTACATTTTCAAATATACGTTGATAATTTCGCTTTAATGTATTTTGGTTAATTGTAATGCATAATTTATATCTAGAAACGGCAAGAGTTCATAATCTAATTAATGCGTTTAGTGCTTATAGATTTTTATAAGGTAATTATGATAATAGGAAAAAAAAAAATTAAAGTAAATTAATACCATCTGTACCTATTCCTAGAATAAATTGTGCCTTCGGTAAATGTGTACTCAGAACTTCTTGCATGACAGTCTAGAGCACATCATCTCATCAGAATTTTGAGATGTGTAATATTCTTTTATATATATTTTTGGTGTTTTAAGCATTTTGTTTTGCTGACATATGAGTTATGAAAAGAAATCATTTAGTGAAATTGGTGCTGCAATTATTTCTAAATAATGCATATGGTGAGATAAATATATACTATTTGATAGCAATCTGTAAATAATTTATTGGAATATTTAATAAATAACTTACAAGTGATATCCATCGACAAACGATAATTATTGATTCAAATATAGCATGAATTTAATTGTTTTCTGTATAGAAGCATACCAAATTGGAACAAATCAATTCACTAATTCTATACTGATGGTGAATGGTATAATAAAAAGCACTTATATAGTTCTGAAAGCAAAATCTCATTGTCACATGATTATTATGTCCTACAGCAGTATATAAATATATAAAATATAGTTCAGAAATATTATAGGAAGAGCTAATATGAGTATGCAAGGAATTTTCAATTCAGATGAATCCAATATTGTGCAATATCCTGTTGGGCAAATAATTTTATGAAAGCGCCAATCTTAATCAATATTCAATCCACATTTTTTTCATAGTACTTGACTTATATATTTTTGGTTTTCAATTACTTTTTATTGCAAACTTAATAAAAATCTATGGATTTTAGTTATCTATTCAATTTTCACAAACTTATTTATGAATATTGTAGAATAATATTCTTCCTATTTATATAAAAACAGTACTAGTATATAACAAAATACTGTACAAGTTTTCAATGAAATAAATAAACTGTTCTTGGGTGAAAAGCTGGCTTGCTTTGAAAATAACTAAGAAAATGTTTCCGCTATATTGGAAGATCATTTTGAAGTTGCCTTACCCTAATCCGTGATAAGTGCTTTGGGTTAAACAAAAAAAAATCATTTCCTGTGGTATCACAAAATACTTAAACTTTATGTTTATTTGGTTTTATACATTTAAATAAATCATTTGGGTGAATGATTAATGATTATTTTTTCAGTTTGTAAATATACTTGTAAATACATATAAATGGAACGGGTTTTGTATGGAGATGAGAATGAAAAAGGCGATATAAACGACAAATAGATCAAATACAAAGTGAATAAGTTTCTTCAAATTTTGAATGTGTTAAAGGTATTAACACAATTTATATTAAAAACCTGTAGTTCTTCTTCTTCTTTTTCTTCATAGCCTTATTTTAATTATTCAGTGTAGACCATCCTACTACACAATCTATTTTTTCCAAAAAATATTGTGGACGGCTTCCTTCTCTAAGTTTCTCTACCTTTTAAAAATGATGGTAAGTCAGTAAAATATCTACAATTATTCAATGAATTTGTGGTAACCATTTTCAATCTGGTACGTTTAAAGCAAAATAAACACGGTACCCAATACAGTTTTTTTTTTACATTATGCACACGTTATATTTGAAGACTCTCTAGTAATTGCAATCTCTAACTGTACGATATTTTGGGGTCATAAACGATAGAATATAAACTGTAATCAGCTCTCGATGAGTACAAGTTGAAGGTGTAAGCAGAACAACATGAAGGAGAAGAAGATGCAGAAGGTATGTACGATGTACTACCAAGCTGACATACTAATATAACTAACTAAACACTTTTTAAACCCATTTTCAATGGGGAGCTTCTGTCACATTTTCTTAACTCCACAAATCCACAGAAACTCGATGAAAGATATCTTAAAGCTATTAATTGTTGTAAAAATACAGAATTTGAATAATGCGTTCAAAATCACAAATTAAAACTATGTATCCGATGTTTTGTTATACAATATATCAAAAACTTAAATGGAATTTTACATTGCTTTTTTTATGTTAAACATCAGGTGATTTTCATACATTACATATTTATGCTATTAATCTACCCTTTCTAATAATTTAGAAATATTCTATTTAATTATATACTTACAGTAAAACGAATATAACCAAATATAGGCTGGAATGAATTTTACAACATTTTTATAAACATTTTCGTATAAACAACTCCATGTAAAATCGCATATGGGATTTAGGGTTATTCCCTAAGCGATCCAAAAAATAATTCTACAGGCATTTATGGAAAAATATAGAGTATTCACATCGAGCATAAGTAAAACATAAAATATTTTAACGGTAAAACATGCTGCTTCATCATTATCATCAGCACAAATGAGCTCTTTGCAGACCATATCAACATCAATTTATCTATAATGTAGAGCGAAGAATTTGTAGTTATTATGTGTACTCTAATATATTTGACTAAAATATTCCTTGCCGTTTACTTTCATTTATAAGACTCATTTTTGAAAAGCTTACTCAAGTTTTTTTCTGTTTATTAGCTTCAAGTATCGATGTATGGAAAACAAAAGACCTGTTAAAATATGGATTAACAGCACTCAACTCAGTATATAATTTTTAAACCATCGACAATGATGTATACAGTGGAGATGCAAATGATTGTCGCTTACATTGCTGATTGGATTGCTACATTTCATAACGAGAACATCAATGCTATCAATAATACACATAAGATATTTTGAAATTCTTCCTGGATAACAACATAATGTTCATATATCCTAATTTTGATATAGTATAAGAAGTATTATGAATAGGATGCTAATCGCATGGTACTCAATTAATTCAGACCAAAATATGGTAAAAAGATGCAACTTACCATTCACTCCCAATAGCGAATTTGTTTATACCTCATGCATATCTAGACCATACTTAAATGATACAAAAATAGACACATACCAACTATATCTGTCAGATAATTTACTACTGAAAAATAATGTTTCAGAAGGGAATTCACAAATTTTACTACTATACTTTATTTTTATAAT
>JANSTX010044095.1:0-12402 GCA_027564355.1 Penthetria funebris | reverse complement strand
CATTCTTACATTATAAGTGTGACCTATGCCTACAATTTGGAAAATTGATAATGTTTTCGATAGGCATGAACTCTATCTCTTATTTTGTTATTATATACAATATAATGTTGATACCAGTACACAAAGGTGTATAAGATGATTGCGACCGAATTTAGAAGATACTTATATCAAGTATTTTATTTTAGATATTGTATTAGGCTGCTATATGTGTTTAAATAAATCGTTAGGAATTTATTTATCAAAATGTATTGAAACTTAAACATTGTCTGTATAGTATACTATTTCATAAGTAAGCTTAGAAAAATTTTTATATGCTTTAGACAATTTTTCTAATATTATAATAAAAATACAGATTTATGAATGTTAATTGCAGCTGACACAATTTTCTGTATTAAATTTTTAATTCAGATTAAACATACTATAATTCTTTCCTGTCTTTATATATGGATTTAATTAAAAATATGTCATAATTTTTGATTTCATTCTATGACAATTTCTTGTATGAAATACATTTTTGCTAAATAAATCAAAGACTTTATAGCTGTCGTGTTTGTCGATTGGTTTTCATAAAACATCTCAATAAATTTATGCACCATTTTACTAAAATATTCAAATGTATAACCGGATAAATACAATTGATCCTATATATTTTCTAGTTGGTAAATTTTAATTATAGTTATTTGAGTTCATATTTGGTTCATATCTGGTCTACAGATTAATATGATGAAATACATGTATTATGATACATTATAATAGTATATTCCATTCACTTAAATTTATATTGTATTTTTCTGCCTCTTTTTACATAGCTTACTATTCTATTTCCTTTTTCAATTCTAGACCAATGATTTTTCTTTTATTTCCTTTTGAAACTCCTCGCTATAATGATTACTTTCGGATGTATACTCAAGGTGCTTACTAGAATTCTGTTGATGCTATATAGCGCCTTTTTCTTAAATATCTTCTTCTTCTTCTTCTTCCTTGTCTTTTTCCTTATTCAGAGTCGGCCCTTCTACTTCTCAATCTATTTCTCCACGAGCCTTTTTCGTAAATATAATAATAATAATAACAATAATTTTTTAAAACACAAATGAATGTTAGCCTATTAATAAATCTGTACGCTATCAACTCTACTGTTAAAATAGTTAGAATTGTCGATTTTTTTTTTGAAAATTTTAACCAAATCATATTTGGATAATTGGATTAAATTGTAATTAATTTATTATATTTGAAGAAGAAAATGTTAACATAATTTTTATTAGAAAATTATACAAAATATCGAATATTTCAATATATACGAGTGCATGTATAATATACAACAGATTTATTAATATTTGGAGAATGTTAAATTGATATTGTTTTCTGAAGTTTAAATTTAGTAAACTCAAGTTGTTCGTAATTTAATTGAAAAATTTATTATTTGCTAAGTTATTTGAACTGAAATTAATTTAAATGATATTCAATATAATTGAGGTTGATAAGATAAAAAAAAAAAAAACAGAAAAACGAATGGTATTCGTTGTGTTCTAGTAAAATGGGCCAAACACTAAATACGTCTCAGAAATATTTATTTTGGCAATTGAGGTAATATTTTGAAATCACTAAAAATGCGTATTATAAGAAATACTTTGGATGAAATCAATGAAATGAATGATGTTTAAATTTGAGAAACACATAATTAAATTGGTTGTTATAAAGTTTTTATGATGAATATAATAATACCCATGAGAATATTATTCTGTATACACCCTAAAAAATTAAATATCCCTGTTTAAATTGGCAATTGTTAAATTTAGCTGATGTCGTTAAGTAACTTTGTTTTTTTTTTTTTTTTTTTTTAATATTTGTTTTAAATAAATATACTATGGAATCCAAAGCGTCAACAAGATTAGCAAAAATTATAAATTTTATACTCTCAAATACATATCTAATATTGAATCAATTATATTTGTGGGGTTTTGCATCTAAATAATTTAACAGTACCATCAACGACTTGTTATACACTAGAATTACACATATTATTTATTGTTTGGATACTCCGTAAAAGGAGAAAATTGCATTTAGAAACTTAAATATTAGACAGATGTTCACTCCATTTGTCACCAAAACAATCACGACTATAATTTAATATATGATTCTTTGAATTAGCATTTAATGTTACAAACGATGCAATTTTGTGGCATATTCATATGCTAAAATGGTGATGAGAAATATAAGTGTATATTTTGAAGACATGTTTTAGTGTCCACTTTAAAAAGTTTTCAAATAATAACATTAATAATTAATAAATATTTCTTATGTTAAAAATATTGTCACAAATAACATTCAATATTATAAGTATATATGAGCATATACATATTTGACTAAAATAATCTATAGCTATATTCATATTATAACATAAGTGAATTCCCCATTGGGAATGATGATGGCTTGTTTGAATTCTAACAATAATAATACATAACATTATGCTATTACTATCGAACCGATTTTCACATAATCTTTCAAGAAACGTTGCTGTGGGAATCATATAATTACTTACCTTTTTAACTATCTATACACACTAATGAATAAGACATTTGCTTTGAATATGATTATCTCAAGGGTGTATTTACATTTTACCTACATGTAATTTATATTTTAATGAATATAAAATAGTATGTCTTTTATTGCTGAAGATATGGATTATTGACTATGGATTATTTATCGACGTTCTTAAATGTGTTAATATTGATTTTATTTTATATATATATATATATATATATATGTTATGTACTCATAAATTCGTATTTACATCATATATTGTATAATAATTTTGATAGATAGGTTTTGAATTAAATTGGAGTAATTTATAAATGTATCTTATTGGCATCTATTACGTCACAAATAAGCATTGGAGGATATTAGCTTTAAAGCATACATTGTTGCATCATATGATTGATCCAATTTCATTTTGTTCTACTAATAATCCTTATTGGTTTTGACCAATTAAAAAAAAAACATTTTTAATCTTACCTCTGCCATTATAGTACTCTGACTAACCATTTTTTTAAAATTCTTATTATAATGTATATAATACTCGTAGGCGGGGTCGATTATAACATTCAGAGGTTGATCAACCAATATTTTACCGCCAGAAACTATTACTCACAGATCATATCAATTATTAATTGTAGTCGTTGCATAAAAAATTGGGATTAGTATTTTGTTTTTTTTTTTTTAATTTTATGTAGATACATCTCACCGACAAATTAAGTAGTTTTGACTTTACTCATCACTATGTGCACATTTTGTAATATATTAGGCCTTGTGGCGTAAAGGCTAAGACGATGATGATGATGATGATGATGATGATATTGATGAAATAATTTTTTGCCTATTTTTAGTTAATATGTTTATTCAGAAAAAAAATTAATTGATTTGAAATTATGTACTTGTATCGTAATAATCATATTTAAATTTAAAATAATGCAATAAACCTTAATTGTATAGTAAATTTTTATCGTGGATAATTTTTTTTTTCATTTCATTTCATATTTAAGTGTATAGTTTTCATTACAATGAGAAATATTTGTACATATACGATGAAATCCAAGATTTAATTCCACTCTTTTGTTACGATTCCATCCTTACTCTTCTTGCTGTACCATACTATACACATTATACACAGTGCTTCATTTTTAACTTCTAAAGATTACATTACTGTGACGATACATGCATTCTATTTTAGTTTATAACCACTTCCAGTCCCCAGAGTAGTATAACATATTTCGTTAAGTAGTATAGCTTTCGCTAAAACATAATTGTATTTGATAGAAACAAACTTAACTAACTGAAGCTTTTTACATCGATACATTTGGTGCATAGTAAAAGCATCATCAAATTATGTTGTGATAAAATATTTGCTATCATACAACACTGTTAAATTTAATTTCACTATGTTATTTTTCTTTCATTTATGAGAGTGAATATAGTTTCAATTAAATTGATATATGTACCTACAACAGATGCAGGAAATCATCGCTCAAAATAATGATCATCGGCATCATCATCATCTCGATCTTTACTCCATTTTTAGCGATCTATGGCCAGTCCCTTCACTTCAGTTCATCCTAATCCACGGGTGCCAGCCTCCTTAATGACGATTTCTTCGCCACATTGTTTTTGAACGACCGAGTTTTCTAATACCCTGCAGTTTTCAGTCAAGTGCGTATTTTGCAATATCACTGACCGGACACCTCAGTGTATGGCCAATCGAATTTCACTTTTGTCGGGTGACAATTTTGTTCATCACTTTCAGATCTGACAGTTTCTCATTTGATATTGTATTTGGTAAGAAAATGTTTTAAAAAGATGCTATTTGACACCTTCCAAGTTTCGCAGCCGCAGACAACATAATGATGATCACTACTATTACTATTTCTTGCTACATTTAATATTATCAAATTTTATATGCTCTGTATTCATATTATTGTTCGGCGGTGTCTTCAATTTAGTCTCACTAAATATTTTCCAGTACTGACGTCAAATTCACTGACATCATATTCATAGAAACTTATGTTATTTTATCATGTACATAGGTAAGACATTGTCCTATTTCAACTAGTTTTTGATTGGTTAATCATGAGTATTGTATTACTATATACATTAATAGTAATACAATAATAGACTAATTTGTCATATTTAATTTGCTTGTCATATTTAAGAAGTTATGTGGTAAAGACATAATGGTGCAGGAAATTCATGAGAAACGCATAAAAAAGCCGTGATATATATTCGGAATGCTAAGTATGGCAGTCGATACAAATTTCACGTAATCTCACATGTCGTATTTTCAAATCAAATTGTTTATATGCATATAATGGATTTTTTTTAAATTAGAGTATATGGTGATTATCGGATCTTGAGGCGATGCACACAATTATTAGAGAGAAAAAAATGGGATTGGATTCACAATACACTATCTAGTTGTTTAATAACAATTAGATCAGGATTTATTCTGAATAGATTCTTATCCATAAAACTTTTTACTCATAACAAAAATATACCTGAATCACAGAAATTGATGTTAACACATGCCATAGTCTCTAACTTCTTATACACACTTTGAAGATTCTAGTATTTATAAAATATAGGAATTGACTGTTATATTCTTTGGTGTACTGCTAATTAAAGATCTTAACATCCGAAAATTATATGAATTTTATTTTTTAGATATTATTTTGGCAACATTCATATGTTTAATCGGTCATTATAGCTAATGACATCTCTAATTTCGTGTCACCATAAATTTTGTAATAGTACATTAAAAGTTACTTATTGTATTTTATTCATACCGTATACAATCTGCTTCTCGTTAAAATTGATTCCCAACGGTTTTGTGTAGTTGCCAAAAATGATCTCAATTTTTAGTATGTAAACTATAATAAAAGCTTTTGATTATTTTTTTATAATTATTTCGAATGAATTCATTAACTTCACTGCCTATCTGACTGTGGATATTGAAAAAAATTGTTTAATTCCTACCAGTTTAGAACTTTCTAACCTTTTGAATAAAATTAATTACGCAGTGACTCATATTGAACAGCATATTGAGTATCGTGATTAATATTGTTAAATTTAAAATATGATCTAGACGTTAATATGTTTTTTCAGTATTGATAATATTTAAATTAGACTATAGTTCTGTAATTATATTGGTCATATTTAGAACCTTTTTTATAACCAGCTATCATATAGCTGAAAATTCTTTAATAGTACAGTTTTCGTGTTTATAAGTGTTGGCGAGGATACGACTAATTCATGATTTGTGTATGTTTTTTTTGAAAATATGATAACCAAAAATATAGTATCAGATGTTATCCATGCATATGATTTAGTGTTTTGAATTAACGTTTGTATTATAATATAATGTTAACAAATGTGTACTAAACAGTCCATGTGTTATGATAAACAATTTAATAGTTCTGAATGCCAAGTATATCTATATAAAATTTGTGCAATTAATTTAAGTTATTTATCAAAAGTGATAACTTTTAAAATTACAAATAATATCATTCTATGCATCAGGTGTACATTATTAAATATATTTTCAACTAATTAGAATTGCATTCTATTGATTAAAATGCACATTATAAATAGCTTTGATCGATAACATTTTTAAAAATAGTTATATTCTAATAAATTTCATTTATTAAATGTGTATAATTTAAAACAATATAAACATTATATCAAGTGTATTCATATATACAATTAGGATTCTAGCAATTGGCACACCTCAATAATTTAGCTATTAGAGAATATAATAAAATAATGAGAAAAAAACTTCAAGAAAATACTCATATAATATAAGAACTTACGTGAATCGTTTTACTGATCAATGCCAAATAAATAGCATACAAATTAGTTCTTGCCAAAATTCATCAATTATGTTGACGCTATAATTATTCAAGTAGTCGTTTCACATTTGATGTGAGTACCCAAATTGAAATTGACAGTGAGTTTGACCCTATTCAATGTAATAATATTTACGAGTATATTGTGAGATTTTATTTTCATTAATTTTTATTTCTTCACTATTTTAATCAAAGTTAAATCGCAAAAGAATCTCAGCGAATCCTTCAATAAGTAACAATGTACTTAACAACACTAATTTTTATTAGTACCGCAATATAATTAATCAGCACTTTGTTTTTCTTTTTTTGTTTTGATTTCAATATTAATTTGGCAAAGAGGAAACTATAAAAAAAAAATTATTTCTGTTCAAGTGGAAAATTACAGTATTTTCCTATTTTTAATTAACGTGAAATTTTGTAAAAGATCAATTTTAAAATTAGTGTTACTGTGAAGTTTAAAATATTAGTTGCTATGAGATAAAATCTTTTCTATAGTTATTATTTTCGGTTGGAGTATATGTTATATAATAATAGTAATAATTTGTGAAATTTTGTGAAATTTAAATTATTTCATTTAATAATTTATTAATCATAAAGTATTTAATGCCTAGAGGCATTAAAATGAAATTAGTATTTATTTTTATAAAACCAATTTAAGCGTACATGTTAATTGTTTTTATAGGATTCTATGAAAGTAGGTAAGATTTACATTTTTATTTTGTTTTTTTTTTTTTTTTTTGGTCAAATAGCTTTAAATTTTCCAAAAAAAATACCGTTTATTGCAGGGATCTTTGGAATATTTAATAATAATATTTGTTGACATAGATTTAGTAATCCAATTCAATTCAGTATATGTCTATACATTATTATCACATTATTATGTCAATTGTATGGCATGTGCGATCGTGACCAAAAATATAGGTAGTCTATAGTTTGTGATCTTACTGTATACAGAACACACTCTTTGAATTATTAAAATTTTAAACCGTTCAACTACATGGTTTATTTGTAAAGTAGATAGTAGTTCAGTTTTTCAGTTCATATATTGTTGCTAAACACATAGCAAACATAGCAAATTAAGATCATAATATCGCGATTAAGCTGATATAGTATCAGCAATTGTTATTTGTTTTAAGAGTGTATGTCTTTTTTAAAATTTATTGAAAAACGAATATGCAAATTCGGCGATTATTCTGTGATATCATAATTGTGTATCTATTTAATTCAGCAGTCTTCTTTTATATTCTGTAAATCTATATTTTCGTTTCCATCAATGCGTTCATATCCTGGTACTCAATACCAGTCTTGTGTAATCAGAATATTATGGAATTATTCCCATATCCTTGTCATATGATGTTTAATATGTAAATATACATAATTAATCCATCGTATAGTCGTTGCTAACCTGATACACTATTGTGTTTTATACTGTAGAATTCAGAGCAAATAATAAATTTCTTTTATTTATTTTGTATACACTCGTAATAACGTATTTGTTCATTATGGTAAGCAATAATCTCGTATATATATCACATAATTTAAACATTTAAATTTTTATCAAATTTTATATCACTTAATGATTAAATACGACGAAAATAGGAATTATTTAACATATGTCTAGTCAAAGATTATGAAAATTTATTATGTAAAAAAGAATCTTAAACATTTTTTATAACATAGCAAAAGAAAAACCGTGCATAAATTCCCAAATTTAGAAATTTTTGTATACAAAGAATATGTGCATATAATCAAGCATATATCTTTAGATTTATACCACCGCCAATTTAATATAAAAAGGAGTGGCGGATATGGTTTAAATTCACAATACTTTGGGAAAATTAGTGTCTCAATTTGCGATACCTACTTATATAGGAATACTGCATATACTAAAAGTATAAACTGACTCTGTTGATATGCACTTCGTACCTTATTCTCTATATTAATATGGTCGACTAACGGTGTCTTGATTAAATCTATAGGGTGAATGAAAATCACTGTAAAAAAAAAATAATTCGGACAAGATATATAACAATGTTGTGACTATGGTGCAATATGTATTTGAATGAAGATATTACGCGATGAATTCTATAATAGGGCCCAAAATTGCAATTCATCCATTGTAGTAAATCGAAAACGCGATGAAAAGATGAATCAAAATTTTAAATGGAAATGCAATACAAAATTTCTGAAGGTGAAATTATCCATCTCTTACTATTTTATAAGAAACGAAAATTGGAACGATTTGTGAATTACAGCTCAGAAATCTGTCAAAAAGATCAATGTTTCAATGGATGTTCATTTACAGTCAACGACTAAGTAATAGATGATGTGGAGGACTTCCAATATTTTTGTAGATGTAAAATTATGTATACAATAAAGCTCGACAAATGTTTGGTATGCTGATTGGAGTTTAGCGGTCATCACAATTTTTTAACAGCATCTAAAGTTGTGCATTTTCAAAACAAATTCTTTATCGGAAACTTGAAAGGTGACTAACAACATATATCGTGTCAGAAATTCCAGTTTTCGCCAATAGTTGCCTCTCAGGTGCATACTAAAAAATTTCTGGCAAAATACAATATCAAATAAGAATTTGTGGAGGGAGACTGGCACATCTAGATACGATGAACAAAATTGTTAGCCAAAGAAAATGTAATTGGATCGGCCATGCACTGGGAACTTATATATAATCTAAATTTGGAATCAATCAATTGCGTGTGATAAATTTTGAAAATAATTTTACAATTTATATGGCAATTCCAATAATATATATTTTATAGAAGTTGTGAACTTTAAGAAAATAAACTATAATTTAAATTAATGTCTTTATATTGTTTTTTTTTTTTTTTTCTATTTTATGATTTGTGATTTATTATATTGATTTGGTATATGTACTTGTATTTATTAATTTAAGTTCCTATTATACACTGTAATACTATTCAATTTATCTAATCAATAAATCGAACTTTGTCAACAATTATTATTATTATTAATGAATTTCAATTGTCTGCATGCTAAGATATTGGTTGATATTTTATGACATTAATAAATATATGAACATAAGATAATTTTACTCAAATAAATTTTTTTTCTTCAAGTAAATTGTCTGTCTGACTTTATAAGACATAGGAAATCATACACTTGCATATGGGGCAATATAATAATTGCAAGAGAAAAATTGCACAAATACAATAAGTGCCCATAAATGATTTTGCTATTATATTTCTTTCCGCAAAACTGAAATAACAATTTTCTTGTCCTTGTTTAGCATGAAAATCGATATTTTCTTAAGGGAAATTTTCTCCATAAAACATACAATTCAGTTTATCTGCAGCATTCGTTCGTTTCGTACATGTAACGTAAATTTTGCTGCCAATTTATTTTTTTTTTCTTATCTACAAATAAAAATTATTTGTAATTATTTTGCAATTAAATATTTTATTGTGTCAAATTATTGTGATTGATTAAAATATATAAAATATATACGAACAATAAGTTTTGATTTTATTTTGTAAATTATTCATTACAAAAATTAAGTTAAATTTAATTTTATTATAAAAAAAAAAAAAAAAACTAATAATATATCCTAAAAAATTATTAAAAAGCATAAAATCAATAGAAGAATTTTTTTTCCATTTTACAAACAAAGAAAATTGTTGTTTTTCACTTTCCAAAGATTTCTCAAATCCCAAAAACGGAGCCTACAAATCGAAAACCGACAAAGCTTCCCAAATTGCGAATCCTTGAACGGATTTCGCCCCATCGGTAACAACAAGAAATTAACAATGGATCAATCTGAAAAATTTTCAGATTATCTATTTGCTAAGATGGGTCCACCAATAATTGGTACAAATGATGAATGTCCACGTAAAACAACCGATAGCTGTGATGCACCACTTGAATTGACTGGATTTTCTAAATGGCTAAGTGATAATCTTATGTTATTGGTAACATTATCAGGTGTTTTATTTGGTGTTATTTTAGGTGAGTTTTCTTATAAATTTTGTACATAAATGTACTAAGAAGATTTTCTTTTGTTTTGTTTTGATTTTCCTGGATTATTGATTTTTTTCCATGCAATTGTGGTGATGTAATGTGTGTCATGTCATGCTCATTCAATGCATGTGAAAATTATATATGTATTTATATATACAAATAAGTAAATATGCATTTATATGATAATCGTAATGGAGTTAAAAATAAATTAAAAAATACTTAAAAACGCAAAAAAAATAAGAACTGAAAATAGAAATTATTAATTGGATTTATTCTTTAAAAAAAAAAAACACCAATAGTATTCTATATTTTGTTATACCGTATATGGACATGATAATTTATAATTTGAAGTAAGACAGAAATTATCATCATGTCAACTTTTACTTTACATGTGAGCAAAAGAATTGTCACACTGGATAACATCTTTCAACATTGGTACTAGACACCTTAATGACGGTTCTTCGGCATTTCACTTTTATCGGTTGAGATTCTGTTGTTTGTCTCTAGATCTGCCAGTCATCACAAATGCTTGTATGATATTGTATTTGAGTAGAATTCTTTTAGTATACGCATAAGGCACCTTAACTTGAATTTATGACATACTTTTATTTGTCACTACGTTTTGCATTCATATACTATAATAGAACCAGTGTACAGGTAAATTGTATTGGTTTTAAAGATACTTAATATTTTTTCAAAATTTGTGACAGTCGCCAGACTTTATTCAGTGTACCAAACATTTGCTAAGTCTGCCCTTAAATGCGGAATTTTAACATCTCTTTTATAACCACCTTCAATTGGAAGTAGTCTAATACATCTAATTGACATACCAATATTCATTAGCTTCGTCTTTGAAACGTTGTTCTTACCGTTGTTCAACTTTTCAGCTGCATTTCACAAATTATTCCAATTTCATTCTCATGTCTGACTCAGTTTGTGATAATGCATAAATGTCGTCAACGAGGTCGAATTTTTCAAGACTACCGGTTAAACTCTTGTAGTTGCCATATACGGTTCAGTATATCGATCTTGATTTACTTTAAATTTTATATGCAATTTTTGCATTAGTGCTTTATTTATGTCCTAAATATATTACCATTAGTATTTATAGATCAAACATATTATACATATGATACATGATACTTACTGATGGAAATAGATTAGTGAGATCTTTCTCTAAATATTATCATTAAATATTCTATACGTTGTTATTCCACCATTCTGAACTATGATCTATGATAAAAGTTTATATAATAAACTATGTGCAATTAACTATCTCTATCAAAACTAACTATTTCAAACCGAAACAATCAATTATCATTAAACCTTAGTATTGAATTTACATATACATTCGCATTGGTTTAAAATTATTAAAAAAAAGAATCAATTTTATCAATATTCTATTTAGTAGATACATCTAAAATTTAGGCATACGTTAAACGTGCAAATTACGACTAATAAAATCAAGTTAGAGACAAGACGAACCTATGAGGGCAAGCGTCTTCAATGAAAATAACGTCACCAAACTCACCAATTCAAATAAATAGTTTTTTAACTGTTCAACCCTCATAAATTTGATACAATTTGGGGTGGCTTACTCCATAATTTTCGAAATTCTCCAAACTGATAATCTAGAACATCATGATAATGTATGCTATTTAGAATTGTTTCTCTCATTTATTTCGGCTCATATTAATTGTTGTGTAACTGGTCATTTAATAAAATCCATGACACTCATTCCTACTAATTGCTTATTTATATTTGTAGTTAATTGAGTTGTTTCGATTAAAATAGAATTTCATTATTTATAATTAAAATCTTTTCATATTTTTCTTATAATTTATTTAAATTTAAATTTCATGAGAACTTCCATAGTTAGTAATTAACTAGTTCTGTATATAAGTCATGTTTATAGTGATGTTAAAACTGTTTTGTTGTTTTTGTGTAAAAATTATAATTTATATGTTTTCAATGTCAAAACTATTCTATACGATTATTGAACTCATTATATTTG
>JANSTX010044094.1:9548-29314 GCA_027564355.1 Penthetria funebris | reverse complement strand
CTACACTTCGCGCCACGATATAGACCACGGATCATGTTCATTAGTTTACACGGTATTCCATAACTTTCTAGTATAGTTCACATCATTCCATGATCAATATTATCGAATGTCTGTTTAAAATCAACGAATAGCACATACAGTGGCGTTTGCCACTCAATTGAATGCTCCACAATGATTCGCAATGTATTGATATGGTCTGTGCAAGACCTTCCAGGTCTAAAACTTGCCTGTTCCTTTCGAATACCTTGTAAAACTGAGTCCCTGAATCGCCTTGTGGCTGGTCTTCGGTCAACTGGACGTTGAGCAACCTGAACTTCGGGTCTATTCAGTAGCTCGCGAAAGTATTTACTCCATCTTTCCATTTGTTGCATCTCATTTGAGATCTGCAAACCATCCCTGGATTGAATTGGACGTTCAGTTTTTGTTGTGATTATAGTTGTTGAAAAGTAATGGACTAACAGATAATTAAAAAAATATCAATCCGATTTATGTGAAGACAAAACGTATATTTCTACTATTACGGTTTTTTCGAATACCTATCAGTATTTAAATGCAATCGTATCTTATCTTAGCTTAAGTTATGGATACAATGAACATGATAGTAACTGTAGAGGTGTAACGATAATCGATTCGAAGATCTTGACTTTATCGACCTATATTTTATATTATTATGAGCGACTAGTATATTTTGGCCAAAACAATAAATGCTTCAATGACGAAACTAATAAAAGATTAGTTTGCTAATAACATGATGTTTTGATGTCGATAATATAATTAGGTAAAAACCTTCCAATATTTGCGAAATTATTTGGCAAGAGAGTGTTTTTTGGAATGCTAAATTTCTTAAATTACGTATTTTGAAATAAAATTATGTACACCGAGACTGTATAAATTAAAATTGTCGAAGGAAAATTTTTATAATCAATCATAATTGTTCGGTTCTACAACTGATTAATTTAGTTAAGGTTACTCCTTGGCTATCTATAGTTTTTTGATCAGATATTTTTTATCCTATCGACTCAAATACAACATATACTTTGCATTTACTGCCGACCTTATATCAGAAATTGACTTAAAGTATAGTCGACATATCGATGAAACCACGTGGTGGTAAGAATAGCTTGAGTAATCTATTTGTTAGTTGTCCACTAGTTTCATTGAAGATCTGTTCCAAAGTACATAGTTCATATTACCTTTTAGAAAATTGTAAATGAATAATGCCCAAAATGTGCAATAAATTTTTATGTAAACAAGTGATGCAATGTAATGAAAATGATGGTGTATATTAGGACTCCGTTTAATTAAAACCACTAGTATTGCCTAACAAACTATAATAAAAGGTAGACATTTCTCTCCTATTTTGATTAAATATTTTATGAAAATATATAATTATATTGTGGCCTATGTTGGGACAATACTCGTACATTGGACAAAAAACGTATAATTTTCTAAAAATCAAAACCAGATACGGAATGAAATGCAATATATCAATTGGTATAAGTGATTATTAATTTAAAATTCGGTTGCATGAAAACGTGCATACGCATTTTAAAAAGTATTCGCTTACGCGTTATATCCATAAAATTTAACATTTAATAGTAATTTTTGTAATTTATTTTAAAAGTAAAAGTTAAATTTATATTTGGTTTTTCTATTGAGTGGAAATTTATACATGAAATCATAAAGTTTAACGATCGCCAAATTTGCAATTATTATGATTTTATTCATGAACATCTTTCTTTGAAATTATTAAATAGATTTGGTCAGAAAATATGCAATTTTGGCAAATTTATAAAATAAATAACACAAAATGAATATGGCCTTTACTTTTCTTAAAAATTTATTCATCTATTTCTTCGAAATAGATCAGATGTGTACGTTGTAGTTGTAAGTTGTCATTGGTATTCTTAGTCATTATTATCATCATCATCATTCGTTCATTCATCTACTGTGAGAGTTCTAATTCATCTATGATGGCTTATAGTTTAACATCATTATCATTCATAATCTATCTCAATACCATATGCTTCAAATATTTCGCATTATGTGCAAGTGATCAACAGTTCTTAAACCAAATCGAAATTTTCCCTACTCACTTGAATTGATAAAAATCAAATTTCATTTCTCAATTTCAATGTATGTCCTTTTTTTTACTTTTCAATTTAGAACAAAGCTCCCACACACTGGACAGACTAACGTCTGTCTCAAAATGACTTTTCAAATTTTCAAAGTGGTATATTTGTTTGTCGTTTGTCTGTGATATGAGTTGTGCACGTTTTTCTCGCGATTTGAATCCTTTTTCTTTTGAAGTACCACAATACTCTTTTAAAAATTGTTCAATAGCAAACTAAATTCTGTTGTTGTAAAGAAATGAAAAACATCATTTTCTCTATAAAATTTCATTCATCAGTACCAAATTTACAATTTACGTTTCTATCATCAACATTTGGAATATCATCATTATATGCTTCAATCTGAAGTGATTGACTG
Organism: Penthetria funebris; assembly: GCA_027564355.1. Taxonomy (NCBI): domain Eukaryota; kingdom Metazoa; phylum Arthropoda; class Insecta; order Diptera; family Pleciidae; genus Penthetria; species Penthetria funebris. Next base: position 26,824 of record JANSTX010044094.1, on the reverse strand, counting down.
ATTTTCATGAGACATATATATTTTGGTAATGTTTTAGGATAAGGTTAAAGGTATATTTGCTCGAGTTTGTGGTGGGTCAAAAATTATAATAATTATGAACTTTTGGAGATTGTCAGACTTTGAGGCGTAGGCCACGTTTATTACATGAAATAAACTGTAATTGGATTGTGCATACTACAATTCTATCAATGTGGGCTGTATTAATATATCGCATTAGCTTTTCACCACACAAGCAGTTAAAAAGTTTACTATGTGGGCTGCTGTAGTAAATTATGTTGAAAATATCGAAAATGGTAAATTTCACAAAATCGTTTATATCTGACCGTTCATTGGTGTCACAATAGTGAGTAACATGATGAGTAACTAAGCTTTTCGCCGTCTGAAATTATAATTCTGTGAGTTATAATACATACATCGCCTCAAATTTGTTTCACCAAATAAAAAGTATAATAATGTTAGTGCATAATATATCGGATCAGCTTTTTATCACTTAAGAAGTATATTATGTTTATTATAGCATTAGCTTTCCGACCAAGGTTATTAATGTGGGCTGCAAATAACGTGAGCTTTTCACCACTTTAGAAGTATATTATATGCGAGGAATTTAACAAGTGATTTTATTAAATATGCCCAATAGATTTGTGATGTGGATAATTTATGTTATGGTCTAGTTTTTTCAGAGTTTTTTTTTTGGTTACTTATCCCATTGAGTACTTAAGGTGTGACACTTAAATATTTCAGAATGAAATAATATTCATGTAATTTAAGTTGAACCAAATATTGGTTGAATATTGATTGATCAAAGTGGGTTTTTAAAAACCAATTTAAAATTTACAAAAAACTAATTAAATGTATAATTAGCTATATTAACATGACATAAATATTTCTCTAGAGGCAATGGAAACTTGTCGTTGTTTATTTATTGAATCTTATCATATAAGCATTCACATTCTTTAAATCAACTAAATTGATATGTAAACATCAATAAAATTACATGATTTATTGTTTTTTCTTTTATTTTCATTTTTTTATATTAAAACTTACACTTTCTACACGTTATTGGCATGCACGATTTAAGAATTTTCATATGAGTGTAATCCATTGAGGAAAGTTCAAAAGGTTTATAAATATTAAAGATGTGCGTATACTTAAAATATTTTAATCTAAAAAGAATAAAAATTCATTAATAAGAAATGAATCTTTACAAAAAAAAATATTTAAAATATTTAAAGTTTTTTTTATTAAAAAAAAAAAATTGTAATTTTTACGCTTAACGCATATTTGTCTTGGCGAAATGAAAATAAACATAAACATTTTTTATTCTGTCGACCTTTAAAAATATCGTATTTTAAAGACTGGATTTTTTGTTTTTTTTTTTTTTAATTTTTTTTTTTTTAGTTCGTTTACATTTGAAACACCACAAAAAAAACCTACGTAAAATTATGAAAATAAAAAAGCGAATCGCAAAAAAAAGGCAATCTTTTGAAGAAAGTTCAGTTCAGTTCTTTACCATTTAGTAATTTTCTTTTCATTAATAATTCAACCTGTATAATAACATACATCAAAGCAATACCAATAAAATGAACTATCACAAAATTTATATTGCAAGAAAAAAAAAACACCCCAAATATTATTATTACTTTACAGTTGTTAATTTGGAGATTCGAGGAAGTTAATCATAATGATTGGCAGTCATTCTTAACAATCGTTCCAAAATTACAAATGCACCAACTTCTTCATTAAATACTTCAGACTGTATGAATGTACAAACTGCCATAAATTCTACCATGCAGTAGACTATATATAAAATATTATAAACATTTTTTTGTAGACAAATCAAATTCTACAGACAAACATTATAACACTAAATTATGATACCCTATCATATCAAGCATCTTGAAGATTGTAATCGGAGTGACCGACTAACATCTTTAGGTTGCTTGACCTATATCAGTTTTATGGCGTGTGGTCTAAAATATAGATGCTAATAATAATAGTATTACCATTGTAAATCTTATCTGAGATCACCGTCTTGTTGTTAACAAATATGTGTCCACAATCTTAACAAATCGCAACCCTAGTGATCTGCTTTATATAATAGTTTAATCTTCTCATATCTCCGTTCCACTTCTAATAAACGACTAGAATTTACTATCAAATGTACCGCTACTGATACATGCAATGAATACAAACTGAACGTCCACTCCTTCTGAAGCCTATGGTAATTACCAAAATAAGCAGAGGTCCGAATGTTTGAAGTTTATTTTCTTGCTATGCCAATAAACCTGTAATATTCAACAGCATCGATCTCATATAGTATGAATGGTTCACATAAATAAATTTTTAATTACTTTATTGAAAATTGTATTTACTTTTACTATAAATAGAAAGGTAAATTTTATGAGATAGAGAAACGAAATCTAGTAATCAAAAATTGTATTCATAAAAAATAATTGAAATTAAAAATGAATTTAAGAAAAAACAAAAAAAAAAAAAAACAATGTCATATTTGTGACAAATAAATGAAATTAAATAAATGTAATTAGAATGATTTACATTTTTATAAGTGTAATTTCTAATTTTCTTATTAACGAGTATCAGCCTCTAAATACCAATTTTTTAAATTGCATTTTTGAATGAATTTTGGTATATCTTGCCAATAATTTCTATTATGTCGCATCTTCAATGCATGCATGACATTATCAAAATTTTCAACTATTAAAATGAATTTTTGTATTTTTTTTCTCCTATTTTAATTTATTCAATTTACCATTCAAAATAAAAAAAAAAAAACTACTAAATTTTATCATAAATTGGTTGTAAGATTAAAATTTTCTGTTTACTTAAGTGACGAACGAGGTTAGTGTGCCCAGGTTGACTAGCCCGTTTTTTTTCATTAATTTGAAATTTATTGATTTAATTAAATTTCATTTTATGGTTAATTTTTAAAATATTTTAATTATCCAAAGATATTAAATAGATTTAAGTGTTTTTCTTTTTCTTTTTTTTTTTTTAATTAATTAATCAATACCAACTCGTATAGTTTTTAGCATATACAAAGAATTTCAATTAATTTTAAAGTTTTTAATTTGGGGAACAAAAATACCTTTATTTTAAACCTCATAATGTTATGAACTTTACGGAAAACGATATTATAGTAATCGGTTGTTTTTGCCTTGTTCTACCCGAACTGTGGCACTGTTTAACTGACTCAGCACGGTCTATTTACCAATATCGATATGACTCGCTTCGTCTAATATTTTACATATATTGTTTTATTCTCATTCCTTTGTCCCCATCGAATTTGTCAGCATGTCAGCGTGAACTAAGTATAAACATTCGCGTCATAAAATACATATTAATCTATTAATTGACTAGGTAAACATAAATTTTAGAACCGTTAAAATTAAAAATCAGCGTCAGGAACATCTAGCTTTTTCAATGTTAACGTTGATGTATATCTGAAAAAAAAGAACGTATGTATTAAATGTCAATATTACCATTGGTGTACATCAAAATTCTGTATTAATTGCATTTATCACTTCAAAATCAACCATGTTGCAGTTGACATAGCCATAAAAAATTTCCAAATTGAAGTGGAATTGAATTGTAAAACAAAATTAAATTTATAAATTTCGATTTGTGAGAGAGATGATAATATTGAGATGGTCATCCGGAGTTACGGTCGCGTAATGTTTTCTCCTGGAACTAAAATTGTTTTATAGGTTGATAATTATGCACAAAACGAATGCCCATAATCTATATGATTTTCAAATTTTTTCATGATAACACATGAGAGAAGCATGTGAACATCAAGTTAATTTATACATAAATTCCATATTTCACATCTAAAAAATATTCTTATATATAATAAATTATCATCGCTTCAATTTTTAGATTAGGGGTGGGTGGTATTTATGAAATCATGTAATAAAATAACATATGTAATTTATTTAATATTTTAAAAACTAAAAATATAATTAATAAATTGTCAAATACAAGGAGTAAAAGCAATTTGAAAAACCTCATGTAAAAAACAAAAGACCTAAGCGACGAACCTTTTTTAAGTTTTTTTTTTCATGAAATTCAAGGAATTGTTAAACATACCACCGAAATACTACATGAATAGTATTTTTTATTATTAATTTATCATTTGTAATAAATTTATTGAATTTTTTTTTAATTATTATGGTTATAATTATATTTTCTTTGTTTGCAGTTTTGAAACAAATTTTTACTTACGAGAGCCAAAAGAATCTATTAAGTTGAATGACAGTGTAGAATTTCATGTTTGATGTTGCAATATAAAGTAGTTTGGCTCTTTAGATCATGGTTCACATTACATTTCAACGCAACATATCTGTTCGATGAGTTTCATCTAACCTCATATAAGAATTATGAGTGTGTTATGTCAATTTATTGAATTCAATACATAAATGTGTATTTCGTTATATATACCGTAAATGCAAATTTGTACCCTAATTTGATACAAATCATTTAACAGTAATTGTTAATTTTCATTCATATTCGCAGCCTCTTCATCTTGTTTTGCCTTCTTCCTTGCTTTTCTTCCCGACGTTCTGCATTTAATATGATTAATTCACTCTCTGCATTTACTACGATTATTTCATTTTGAACACCAATAACCAGGTTCCCATCATATTTTTTTACATGTCGCACATGAGTTCCTTTACTACTTTTATGTTATGCTATCATCGAATTGGCACCGTAACCATAGTATTATGATTTTGTTTGGCTCTGTATTTCAGTTAGAATATGGTAGTGTTGGACATATTTTTCTGGATCACTACCTGGATTCCTTTATGTCATACCCTGGACAATCTCTAATGTACTCATGCGTAATAATAAATCTTAACAACTGCTATTATATATGTAATTATATATGTTTATTTATAAACAAGCCTATAATTGTTCAATCAACACTATTATCAACAATTTTCCAAATACATGTATAATTAATTAAGCATAAGAAATTACACATAAATACGCATTGCGTTAGGTAATTATTTTTTCTACTTACTGTTTAGGCATGTTACAAGTATGGTAATAATTTATATTTCAATGAGATTCTTCATTGCACATCTTCTATTATATTAATAAAATCCAGTCATCATATATGACTCTGTATAAATAATAATAGTTGAATATATATCTGTTGAATAGGTCAGTAAGATAGTTAGTTCCTTATATATATAGTCGTATAACTATTATAATTTATGTTGAAAATTGAAGACAACATAAATTTAAAACCAAATGCGATTATGTAATGTAAAACCAGAGGTAAGAAGATATGAAAGTCAAATTGCATGATTATTTGGCCATACATATTTGAATATTCACAGAAGAGTTGTGCACAAGTACTATACTATAATAATATGCTTTATGAATCGTTAATGATGATAATCTGATTAATTGGAATGAATCCAATCTATTTATTACTATATTTATTCTGCAACATTATTTTTGAGACTTCTGTATAAAAACAAAAGACTTAAACGACGAACCTAATTTTGAGCTCGTGAGACTACATAAGGTATTATCGTGAAACCATATAAATTTGAAAAACAAAAAAAAAGTTAATTTCGTATCAGGTGAGCAGGAATATTATAATGTATTTTAAAAGTCAATTTTATGACTTGTTTTGCTTCAGGGTATAGATAATCTTTTCCTACCCAAAGGTAGCATAATTGCTTCATTTGAATAGTTTTCGTAACTGATTACACACAAGACACAAGACCACATAATTTTTACTGTGAAGGCCCATTAACATTACCTAAATCTCACTTAATTAAATGAGTATAACAATGCGATCACATAAGTACTACCATGACACTACATAAAATAGTTGTTCATTACGATCATCTAGGCTAAATAAAAGGTTTTAAATTTGTACCATAGGTGCCAAGGAATGGTAGCTAGTATTTAAAAATTTATCTCTTATTTTGCTTCAGGGTATAAAATTTTTATTTATTTTTATCTACCTGAAGCAGTATAAGTACTTTATTCGATTAGTTTTCGTAATTTATTAACGTGAATCAAAATCATTTGATTGATGGTACAATAATTATTAAACACAAAATATTTCATAATTATTAGGTTTTCGGTCAACGAAATCAGTGGTAAGATGTAGAGAAATTTACTACTGACCTCAGATATCGTGAAAATTTTACTGTTATTTATACAGTCCTTCAAGTACACACGATCCTTTTATTTGTTTACATGTTGCTGAACAGTAAGAATTTTATCATCAGAAAAAAATAAAATTTTCAAATTCGACTCTTGTCGTTGAACTCATGTATGGCGATGTTAAATTTTACACTTTTTGTATCTTGTAAGGCTTCAAATTGATTGTGCTGCGTCATGCACTATTTAGCTGCATTCTGACATGGACTTATAATGTCATGTCAAAGTTCTATATCCTTTCTTTGATTTTCATTTTAATTTTTAAATTGTATCCGATCCATCATCTTTAAATTTATATGTTAATGAAGTAGCATATTGATGGTATTTTTTTCATTTTTCTCCTCGTCGTAGAATGTGTCAGGTACTCGTGTTAATATTTAAATTTAAATGATAATATTAATGAAGTTCCAGTCATGGCATCATCATATATGATGAGTACAAAACATAAATAAATAAATAAAATCAAATAAAAAAAAAAAAAAAAAAAAACGGTGGCCAACTTAATAATAGCAGCATATAACATACATCAATAAAATTGTGTAGAAGATGAATTTTACCACTGATTTATTTTATTACATCAAATGTACAAGTTAATCTATTAAATTCTATTAACCTATGAATATACATACCATTACCAATTTGTATTCGATGGTATTTTTCTCAATGGTATATACACCTTTCTCTTCTTCGATGAACAACCATTTATATATACCTTCATGGTGTATATGCAATATTTATCTTATAAGATACAAGTGTTAAAAGATATCGTGTAATGTAATGCGTTGTGTATTTAAAGAGCGGGGTATTCTAATTTACCTCTTCTACTTCTTTTACTTAATGGAAGTTTTTCTGGTACCATAAACACCAACAACAAAAAAAAACACATCTTCACTTTAACTTCATTTAATTTATCAGTAGGCCACGAATAGTTCAGTTTATCGGACACAAATTTGGATACGCGGATAATACTCGTATAGATTTAGTGCACTAAAAATACATTTCTTCCACAAAAGTGTTGGATATACCAGAACCAGAGTAACAAAATTACCATTATTATTAATTAGTGTTTTTAAATTTTTTTCTATATATTTTGTGATGGGTAATTAAAAAATTTGGAATAATAATTTTTTTTTCAAATTACAGAAAATTTAAAATTTTAAACAAACCAAAAAATAACGCACAAAAAAATGATAATATAAACGGAAATTAAATTATTATTTTTTAAAAAAAAATTTGAATTAAGAAAGTGATTCGAAAATAACAGAATTAAAAAAAAAATTATTAAAGTTGAAAGTGATTATTATTTATTTGTAAGTAATAAATTACAAGATTACATTTAATTATAATAAGTGGTTTTTTGTGACACACTTTAATTTTTTAATGTTGCGGCTGCATTTTGATGAATTAGTGAATTTTTAGTGCAGAATTTCATTTTATTGGATAATTTAAATTTTAAAAATTGGATAAAATGAGGATATTAATACTTGTGGTAAGTAAGCTGTTGATTTTCTATTCATTTGATTTTGCTCTTTTACATTCTTTTATGTCTGTTAGAAAATTTCTTCTTCAGACTAAATTTTAAATTGTAAAACAACAAAAAGATCTTACACAGATATTAAAACAATAAAATTTCCGTCATAATTTCCACGTGATTTTTCATTAAATTTTTAATTATTTATTCATAATTGTTTGAAATTATACTAATTTTCTGTAATGCATTTACACCAATAACGATGAACTACGACCTATTTTTTAAAAGATATAAAATTTATGAATCCTTTTTCTACAGACCCTACTCAAGTATTGAAAAAATTGTTCCAAGTAGCAACTAATTTTTTAAAACATTTTTTCAAACCAATAGATAAATTATTCACTTCTAAAAAAAATCTTTACATACCTCAAACTTGTGTTTTATTAACTTTATAAAACTTGTAGTTTATCAAAGAAAAACTAACTACAAATTTAAAATAATTGAAAATTTTCAAAAAAATATTCTATAAAAAAACGTAACTGTATTTTTTTGATTGATAAATAACTAAATAAACGCATCAAAGTTGTAAAAAAAAAAAAAAAATTACAATTCCAATTAGCAACTATTAATTTTCTCAAAATTTAGCATCAGCTTCTGAAGCTGCTGAGACACCAAAATCTAATAATAATTATAATCAATTCTTGGCAGTACATGACATACTTTTAAATTTCGCTACCCACTATACGGCGAACGATACAAACATCAACCAATGGACTCATGGATATTAAAAACATTTTTATGTGTTGTTTTTTCTATTAGTTCCCCGTCTCTAAAAAAAACACCCCTTAGAATCCAAGTTACAGATCTTGAGAAATGTTTAACTTTCGACACATAAAAATAATTAAATTTTTGACATTCTTAATGGACATTCTTTAACAAAAATGCACCACATTTTCCAAATTAGTTTAATTCCGTATACAATATGTGAGATGTATCAAGAAGATGAAATTTAAATTCATGATTTATGTTTTCTCGAACAACATTTCATACTCACTAAGACTTTTTATATTCATAAAATTGAACTAGAAGAATATAACGGATATGACATATTGAATGCTATTTAGTATATACTTATTTCAACCTTTAATAGCTCACAGCCAATTAAATTACACTATTAACGTATTTATGATATTAAGCTAAGCATGTTACCTTTTAAGTAGTTATTAATCGAAAATTTGAAATATTAAAGAATTATGATATTGCAACAAATCCTTTTAAGGACATGATAAACCAAAAACTATTAGAATATTCAATATTTAACGATTATGTCAAAAAGAATACAAAAAAATTCTATCGTTAAATTTATAGACCACCTCTTAATCAATGTTTCATAGTGAATTTTTAAATTGAATATTTTGTACAAAGAAAATAAAAATTGCCTGAAAATACAAACTGTGCAAAATCTTTCTACTTTGTGTCTATTTCAGTTTGTTTTTAATGATTCATAATATGTACTCGTACCTATGCTATGTACAGGAGAAAGTAATATTATGCAGTAAAAGTTATTGTATTGACTTGTGAACCTAAATACAAATGAATGAATTGACTTTATTGTTATATGTTTGCGCTTTGTGAATCAATGATGGTATTTTATAGGGGAATTATAAAACTTATAATTAGTTGCATATTGGAAAATTTGAAATTTTATACTAAAATCAGATTATTGAACGCATCGAATTACAAAAAAAAAAAACAAGTACAAGATTAGCTGATATATTGTCATCATCAACAACTTGACCCTTATGGATACATAGAGTGACATGACGATTTTAAATGGCCCTTTTAAATATGCATGAAACATCATATGTCAACTAAAACAACTATGGGAAATATATAATCAATTATAATTGTTGATACTTTAACAACACCCGAATAATTCAGTAAAGTTGTTCATAATTCTGCATCTAGTTACAAACACACTATAGATACCCTCTTCTTAATCCTAATCACAATTCAGAAATTTACGTAAATTGTGATCGTGTTACCCATGGTAACATGTGGAAGTGAAAATGGATTGAGTTCTAGATCTAGATATTAGTCGGTCACTATAATCATAATTTGTTAGTGTTAATATAATACTTAGAATTTATATCAGTTTTACTTTTCTTATATTCTGATAACTTTAGCGGGTAATTTTGATTACAAACAGTTTAGCATTCCATGTGTATCCGGTAACTCGATCAAGGTATATGTCAGTAATGGCGTGTAATCGAGGCTAAAAAGAGTGTGCTAATATTGTTTTGATTTATTCACTATACCTGAAACGAGACTATACTGTATATTCAGACCTTGTACTCCTGAGACACAGATTATGAGTATGTGTTTACAGTCGGATTTACGTAGTACGAGTATATATTATTTATTTTGTTATATATATATTTTATATATTTTGTTTGCAATAAATGTTTTTATTTCACCATTACTGGAAACCACACATTTTCTTCCCGATGAATTCAGATAATTGCCCAATGACATAATTTCAATTTTTATAAATTATTCTAAGATTTGGATTACCTAAATTATTAAGGAAAATGCGTGGTATTTCAATTTATTAAGTCATCTTCATAATTTCATATTTTTTGCGTATGTCATTTATGTTTTCACACAAGATACCTTTTATTCAGAGAAATAGATTGAAAAGTATATAGGAGAACCCGAAATGTAAGGGAAAAGAAAAAGAATTATGCCTAGGAACACAGACGTTACTAGATTTAGGGAAGTGTTACGGCATAAATTAGCAGCAAATAATGCCAAAATCAACGAGACACGTAGAATTACGGCTATGTGCATTGCAAAGGTAAATTAAGGAAGCGTATCTTGTAGTGTGTCCCTTAACTGAAATGGCAGAGCATGACTTGGCTCCTTGGTGGAGTGGAGAAATGGGTGCGTGAAAGAAGGGAGTATGAAGGGAAGATCTGGAGTCATGGGAGGGGTTTAGAGCGGGGGAGAAGAATTTGAAGCACACGATTCACGATGGTAAAAGACGGTTGTGGATGGATTTATAGGCAGACATGTTGGATAAATTCATCCACAAACGTCTTTTTCCACAGGATACAAACCGTTGCTATGCAGAGAAACAAACTTTGTATTTCTACCGATGCCGGGAAAGAAGACGATGGTGAGGATATTGGTGGACTACCTGAAGAACACCATGCTAAAGTAGAATTCATTAAGTAGACTACATGCCTATAGGGCAGTATGATCTACTGAATCGGCACTTCATCAAGTGGTGAGAGTTGTAGAAGTTGAACTGAATACCGGGTACATAACGTTGGCCATCATCACTATCGACTGTGTATAATGTTTTTCCAAATTCAAAAATTGCCATTCCTTCATGAATGAATGAATGAATGAATGAATGAATTCTTCTTCGTGTCTGTTTTTATTTTTGTAACTTTTGCCATTACTTTCATTCGAGAACTATAATCACATTTTTGCTGTTACGACATTTAAGTTCTATAATTTTACAATTATTGATGTACTCGTACATTTATGTAGATGCCAAATGTGAATACTTTTATATCCTAATCAGCTTGATTGAGGTATCAACATTATGAAAGCCATTAATTCCTCCGCACTATACTAACTACCTACCACATTCCCTCATCAGCATCGTCGTCATCATCATCATCAATCATCATAGTCATCAGTGACCTGGTATAGATGCTTCTATTGTATATTAAAATTTCATATTAACATTGACCAGTATATACATTAACATTATACGAACTCAAGTTCAATACTCACATTAATCATCAGATGTTAAGTGAGATTTAATTCTAGGTATCATAGTGTATTTCATCTTCAAATAGTCAATTATTTTTTACCCAATTAAATGAAAAAATTTGGTCAATTTAATAGTGCAACACAAGATATAAAGTAATTTATATGCTTCATTGTACCTGAATGCATATCTTCTTTTTTTTAACATATTATGTAATGCGATACGATCGGATGAAGATGTTGTTACCATTATCGTGTTTAATATCATAATAAAAAGAAGAAATTCTTGTTAAAACAAAATGTAATGTAAGGTACTCAATTATTATCTAAATACATATGTCTATTTGAAAATGAATGGTTCATTTAATGGTTTCCTATATGTAAAAAAGTAAATAATTGTTGACGCGTGTGAACTGTTATGGTAAAATTTGTCTGCACAAGCGACGAAGAAATAAAAACATTATAAATCTTCTTAAAAACCATTGAAGTTGAAATATTCATCTATGGCTTTTGGGTACTTACTTTAGATTTTTTTTTTTTAATGATGGAATAAATTAAGAATTGTGATGTCAAATAATTTATTCAGTTTATTTAATATGCAAATCACCTACACTCAATTTCTTGTTTGATTATTAATAAATTTGATAATGTAAAACTTTATTTCGATTTAAATAAAAGGAGAAAGTTATTTTGGTTTATTATGAATGGAATGTATATTTAAGACGGACATATACGATAGAGTAGTTTGCTGCTGAAAAATTTCCTTTTCGAATTTCTTATAGTAACAAGACAAATATTTAGGTTAACAGTCACCAAAGTAAGATGATATGTTTATTTATGTATACGATTTAATATATGGGTACAGCCTACAGGTGTTATTGTATTCACAATACATTTATTAAATTAGTAAATTATGATTCAAACAATAACACATCTAATCTATCATCAAACATCATATCGGCATTTACTTCAGGCGGTATCATAGCGTGCATCAACGAACAACCGCCATTGTTTATGATGTCTTACCGGTACTGTCACTTCACTGCATCCTCTAACACAGATACTACACTCGCCTTAATTATGTTTGTATGACCGATCCAATTCTACTATTTCTTCGCCATACTTCTTGGCAAATGTTTTAAAGTCTTGGGAATGAGTCAAAAGCATGCTGTGTCGTGTCTGGTATTAAAAAATAGATGCACTACAATAATCCGAAGCGTAAAAAATCTTGGAATAAACCCGGCCATGCATCAACATCGACGGCTAAGCAGCATATCCACAATGCCAAACTCGTGCTCTGTATTTGATAGTATCATCTGGGTGTTGTGTATTATAAACTGCTCAAACCATCACGGTAGATAGCTATCGACTACAATTAATTCGATTACCGCTTGGCATTATATTTGACACATAGCCTTTCTGAGCATTCTTATAAAAGTGCTAGAAAAATTCGTATCGTACCAGAAAGATGGAAAAATAATCTCAATAACATGCTCTTTACTAATTCTTTTTCAATACAGCATTCATTCTCACGGTAAAACAGCGAGAACTTACTCAAGTGCCAACTTTAACCTTAAATTTTTGCATATTACGAACAAATGCACAAACATATCGACAACAAGCAACTGGTGGGTCGATGTGCTGTTACCTTTGAAGACGATTTACTTCCAAAACTTTCGTGTATTGTCCACATCATTCCATGATTAATACTATCGAATGCCAAATAACATATCTATTAGAGGCCTTATATATGTTTCATATATAATAGCAATGTGTTCGGGATTAAAATATTTCTTGCAACGACGCAGAAATCCAAGCCTTTTGGCCACACACAAGATGTGATCATTCCATAGTAGTTTTGAATTGATATTCGTTCCGAAAGAATCCAAACCCGAAGAATTGCACAGCAAATCATCATTAAATTGTATAGTTGGATCCGGAGTATTTGACCTATAATGCGACAAAAGACACAACTGCGTCTTATTCACATTGAATATTACGAGATTCCTCCGTCCCCTATCAGAAATTAAATTTATATCGTTGTTTATAATATTGTCCGTATTATCGCGATGCAAATTGACCATGACCCCGGATGGCCTTTTGTGGAAATAGTAAGAATGATGCTGTTAAGTACTGTCTTTAGTGTAGCTGTAAATTGCGCTCGCAGTTAGTTAAATTGAAGTGATAACTGTTGGACAAGAGAATTACACAATCTGTAAGAATACTATAAAGTTTTGCACAGTTTTAAGAAAGCTTCAATATTTTTTTTTTGTTCTGATCTTCTTATTATCTGACAACACCAATTTGCAATATCAATTTGGGTATGTTTAAGTAAAATAGTTCATCGATGCAATTGTATAACTTCGAGACTTCAAAAGTGACGACCATCAAGTTAATGTTACAAATTCAAAAAATTTGCGTAACTACATTAATCATTAATCATTAAACAGTAAACGAAATAAAGTTGCTGTCCAAAATTTGTGCACAATGGTTAGTTGATATTCACAATGTATGATACACTTGAATGTGAAGATGATGGTTGGTGATCACCATAGAATGAAAATTGACATATTCCATATGTAAATTATTAGATAATGATTTCCAAATATGTGCAAATTAATTACTTTCCATTTCTTTAATAATTTTAAATATTTACTCATTAAAACGATTGCATTTGTATGTCATTGTCAAGGTTCTCGCAGGCATTCTCCAAAGGGACAAGATAAACAAATTTAAAAAAAAAATTGCCATTGAAGGCCGTTTCTATTAATTTTATGGGTCTAAATTTTAAATTTAAACCACAAAAAAAAAATCTATCAAACTTTTACTTAATTATATTCTTAAATGGGTTCCAATTAGCAATTTAATTTTATTCAAAAATACTTTCATCATTCTCTTCTAAGTTAACATAATACAATCGCTTTATATTTGCATATGAATATAATATTGGAATATTTAATCTCAGATTTAAATGAATAATGAAAATTTAAATACCATCATTCCATCTTCATTCATTTCTTATATTTTCACATTATTATTAACCTTTTTTTTCATATATATTTGGTGTCATCATGTCATTCTTCTTCTTGATTTCACTGTCTATCTGTCTATAATACTCTTAATATATCCATAACATATGAACAACGTATATGGGTGGATGGATAGATACAACAATATGTCAAGATATAAAATAATTACATATTTTAATATTAAACAATAAACCATAGTAAATTTTGTTAATGTAATTTATAAATTCTTCAACCTCTCGAAGAAGAACAAGATGAAGAAGAAGGAAGATGCACTCAATTATTTATTGAAATTTTCAATATTACAATGAACATGACACTCTCATCATAAGATGATTGGTATTTTTATATTGTTTTTTCTTAAGAGATTTGAAAAAACCATCAATTGTTATGTTAATTGTATGAAAATTATTATGGTAGTTATAAGCGAATAGAGGAAATACATCACACGGTATTCTTTAATTCTTTAAGGTAATACTCGCAGCATTTTGAACATGACTTCTTATAATTCAAAAAATTATGTAATAAATTTTGAGACATTTACATTCTACCATATGCTAAGAATATGAAGTGAATGTTATTGCATTCAATAAATTTGTAAAGTGAATGTAAATTATGTAATTTTATTTGTATTTATTAAAATTAATAGACATCTTTAAGTTTATATTGCATTTGGTATACAATAAATGATAAGCAACACAGGAATATGTGGGACGATCATAAGACTATCCGCCATATAATGAAGAGTCAAAATTTGTTAATACAATAAATAAGCATATATATTAATACCTGATGCCACAAAAATTATTCTAATAAGATTTTCTGGGGTCCAGGATACCATAATAAGTATATGGAATAGATTACATATTATATTTATACGTGGGCATTTTTATAAAATAAGTCTAACATAAATCGAAATATGTATGCTACAAAAAGTTTTATGACACCAGATATAAAAATAAATAAATAATTGAGTGGCACCTTATTTGTGTGTGACGGGCATTAATAACACTCGTATATTTCACCTCGCAGTAAGACCACTAACACACCTGCCTGTCAATTGAATTTCTTTAGCCCCAAAACATCAGTTCTTTTATATAACCATATCGATTACTATCACCTTTAAAATATGTACCCATATTCAATGACAAAAGCAATATTCATGTCAGCGACCATTTATGCGGGCGGGCTCGTCTACTTTCTTTCTATACAAATAAAACATTTAAACCGCAATGGTCAACACCATCTATGGTGATACAGAATTTCATTTAATGTTTTCATCATGATTCACCACTTTCATCCATTACGCAGAAACACAGGACGTCAAAAAGTAACAAAGACCAAATCTTCAAGTCGATTGGTTTCATATCCCATCTTACAATATGTGCGATTTCTTGTTCATCTTTGATATAACCAAAAATAAGTTGAAGTTATACGACTATAATTATTAACGTGTTTGTGTGATCGAATACCCGCGGTTTTAAAACTGTCATATCGTGTATTGCAATAATTTTATTTATTGTGTTTGGCAAGGTGATTCAACGTCAGTTTCATATTATCAGCGCGGACTTTATATCGCCTGAAATTTATTTCGCCTGGACTTTATTTCGCCTGGACTTTATTTCGCCTGGACTTTATTTCGCTTGGACTTTATTTCGCCTGGACTTTGATCAGAGTCTAGGCATGTTTGTGTAATACGTCTGCTTTTAACTGGATTCAACAACTTCATGAATCATGTGTGTATTTTCAGCAGCTCCTTAAATTACTCTGTCAATTTGTTACGTCTCATTTGTTATCATATAGCCATTACTGGATATTAAATTGAACGTTCTGTTCTGTACCAATTTTCGTTGTCAGTTTTTTTTATTATTATTATTATATTGTTATAAAAACTGTCAAAGTAGTTGTTCTATTTATTTTAATGACTCTTCCTTATAAATAGCTTTGGCCAAACGGATAACAACAAAGCTGTTTTTTATCATGTAGTATAAGGAAAACATCACTTGCAATAATTTGTTCGAGTTAGCATTTCCCATACAAATAATTATATGTGTTTTTTTTTTATTATCGCATCAATACTTCGTAATAATTAACAATAAAATGAATATTAGTCATTGATGCTTGCTGCGTAGCGGAATACATTTAACACAATTGTAACATATTTTATCCAACTCTTGAATTTTCCTGTAATGTGTTCGATCAGGTATTGATTAACAGTAAACTAAAGGGTTTAACCTGTAGATGTAGACATTTGTCTACTTTTTTTTCATTTGTTAATGATTTACATATAGTTGAAAAATTGCAGCTGTGTTGCGGTTTAGCAAAGTGTGTTTTACCTATATGTAGATATTTCTTAAGAGATCTAAGACTATCTTTACATTTTGATCAGTCTGATGGATTTTTGCTATACTTAACTATATGTATTATTAAAAGATCGAACATAGCTTATTTATTTCGTTATTCTATCTTAGGGGTCGTGATTTATTTTACTTATAGAGAATATTTTGAAAAAAAAAAACTTCATTATGCCCCTCGATCACATGGTTTACAGCATTGCCATTATACGATTAAGTCACCACATAATCAGTAGATAAATCATAAATCTGTGAAGCATCGAGAATGTGTTATGCAATTGTGGTAATTCGTTTAAATTTGGAAGTGAAATGATGATTTTAATTAGGTTAATCAACAGTTGTTAGTTTTGCATTGTGTTCCAAATAATAAAAATATGTAAATGATGTTTAATTCTGTGTGTTGGTGCATTCAACAAATCTGTCACATTAGACGTTGGA
>JANSTX010044083.1:0-12402 GCA_027564355.1 Penthetria funebris | reverse complement strand
TAATATCAGTTATATATGTAAAGTTTGAAGTCTGTATGTATTATACAAAAAATTTTAATCTAAAAAATAAAAAAAGGAGTAAAAAGTTTGTATGGGAAGCACTTGAAGGAGTACTCCAATTTTCCTCATCTTCGAACTTAGTCTCAAAAATCAGATAATAATGTCAAAACTTCGTTCCCAGGCCCTAATAATAATGCGGTTTTTGATAAGCTAGTTTTCGAAAATGTATTATGTCCCAGTACTAGTGGTTAACTAGATTGCTGTTGATTGATACACTACATTCTACTAAATTATTTCAATGTTGAATTGATCAATACGATATTATATATGGATTGTGTCCTTGACACGTACAGATTAAGATGATGACTTGTAAATGAGCTATTCTAAGGTGTCAAGAGTTAATTATAATGTTCATATTTCTAGTTGTAATTCTCATATATATTCGTATATAATAAGATATGTCCTACTTTTTGAAATCATAAACATTTCAAATTTTAATCTACATTTACCAGTAACAACGGAAAAAGTGTAAAAATAATACTAACCAAAATAAAGTAGCACGTTCTGCATGATAAACATCAGCCCTTATTACACTTTTGTGTACACTGTAAAGCCTGGCCAACTGAGATTATAGTTAACCTCACTATATATTTTTAAAGATACATATTAGGACTATACATACCAGAAGGAGCACAACAAAAAGAAATATTGAAAACGTCCGTCTGCATGTTATATTTGAATGAACAAAAGATAACATGAAAATGATAACACAGGCATTTTGTTTCTTTTTTTCATTTCCCTAATAATACAAAGTATATACCAAAAAAAAAAATAGAAATTAAATTATTTGTAAAAACATAATCCTTAAAAAAAATGAGAAAAAAACGTAGAATAAACTTGTAAATAAATAAACTAGAACTCAAAATAAATGTTTTACTATTTAATTTGCCGGTCTGGTAACATACAAAATGCATGTCATATTAATGCTGACAGTTTTAGGATGTATTATTTTATTTTTCCTTATTCAAAATAATTGGCTTCAAGTGGCCTCCTTTATATTTATCGAATTGTTATTTTATGTTATCTGACAAATCTTCCATTTGAAATCGGATATATCAAAAAAAAAAAAAAACCGAAAAATCCTGTGCTTAAAATTGAAAATAATCTCATATTTGTCTATTGTTATCCAGTGTCATGTTCTTGGGCTACCAATATTATTATACGTTTTTTAACCTGAATTTCAACTGTCAGATTATAATATTTAATATAATATGATATTTACAATGTAAGGATATGAACGACAATTTAAATAGGTCCAATAATTTAAATCCTTATAATTTTTGTCTAAGTTTCATTCATTACATGCTATTGAAAATACAAAAAAATAAAACATTCCCCTATACATCAGCAGTATTTTAAAGGGATAAATTTGCAGATGGATAACAATAAATAGGTAGAACATCAAAGGATGCTCTAGGAACTTCTTAACATAAATTATCTATGTGTAAGGTTGAGCTTCTTTTATATACAAAAAAAAAAATAAGATTTTCAATTTTGAATTAAGATTTAGTACATCTTTTCAATAGTTTTAGGAAAATAGTCCTATTTTTCAACTCATTATTTTCATCTACTAATTGGTTTATAACTGATTTTTTTTTTTTAAAAAAAGACAGACTTCATCACTATGAAATTATTTGACAGATATGATTGAAATCCTATGTATAGAAACAGAAACAGATTTCTTCAGAAAATTCTTTACAATGTTATTTAGGTATTCCATAATTTAATTCACAGATCTCAAATAACTTTCCATAGTTAGAAATTGTTTTGTACGAGTTATATTTACATTATATTCCAAATTGTTCTGGACATAATAGAAAAATATTCTTAATATAGGCGGTGAATCCCTTGAACAACTAATATTTCACAGTAAATCTTGGGTTTAACGAAGAAAGTCGTAGGTAATAATTAAAAATTTGTTACCATTCCATGTCCGGCACAGAATTAGTCAGAATTGGTGGTATTTTATAACTAAAATTTATCACTTATTATACCTCAGGGTTCAGAATTTTATTTTTTACCCTGTATTAAAATATTGACATATTTGAAAGGCAGTAATAAAATATGTAACGATCTTTAAAAAACTAATTAGATTTAATATCAGGCAAACAGAAATGTATTACTGTAGCTGCTTCATTGATATGAGTAGCTGCTTCATTGATATGAGTATCAGTGAAAATCACACAAAATGTACTAGGCATTACACCATGTCTCTATCTCCAATCGTTTACGAGAAATTGCAATTTTTTCGTTTGATAAACAACGTTGGTACATTTCATGGGTTTATAAATTTGTATCAGGACATCACAATGATCTGAAGATCAATTTTATTTAAAATGCAAACATCTCGGAAACGGTTATAGATACAGTTTTCGTGTCTGTGGATGAAATATGTAGAAAGTCGTGGCGCATCTTTTGCAATTAAAAGCGATGCTGTCAATCTTAGTAGTATAATACGAGTTTTTTCGTTTTATAGACAAATTGTTGTTGCAGAATATTTATCATATGTGTATAAAATGTAGTAGATATTATTACGTCTTTTGCCGATTGCACCATCTCCCTTTCTCGAATTGTTTACGAGAATTTGCAATTTTTGTATTTGATAAAAAACATTGGTACATTTCAAGGGTTTTTAGATTTGTGTCATAATGTTCAGAAGATCTATTTTATTTAAAATGCACCTGCCATATGTGTATAAAATGTAGTAGGTACACAAAATATTAATGAAATTTAATCTTGGAAGAATACATTTAATTGCAACCTTCACGATAGCGAACTATTAAAAAATATAATTTATGTAATCGCTACCTTCTTAGTTTCCTGTAGTATGGCTGATTAAAAATATTTACTTATAGTCCTGTTGATCCTTTGAGGTAAAATTCATCTAATCACCAATTAGAAATTACTATTTCCGTCGTATATTCGACCCAGGTATAGATTACACTTGCCGTGGAGTCTGGAAACTGATTACTCAGTTCTAGAGTATTGTTTGACGATTGCGGGACGATATTCACCTTTAGAAATCATAGATTGAGTGACTTCTTACCCAATATTTAATTAATGTATTTAATCGTTTAATAATTTTTTGTTTTGTTGAATGCTTAAATCTCGTGAAGTTTTATCGCATATAACAACCAATTTCAGTGATTTTTTCACATGCATATATAATTTGATTTCACTTATGATAGAAATATTCGCGGTAATCAAGGTTCACTAATAATGACCTTCACAAATAATATTACAGTATGTCTAAAGATTAACAAAATTTCAATTATGGTTTGTATTTTCTTCTTTTTTATTATGTACTTTAGGTTAATTTTTCCATTTCTCAGCGAGTTTAATCTTCGTCAAACAGAAAATATCATAGAACACCAACTGTTAGAGATATATATAGCCATCATTAATTTAAGTAGCGAAAAGATTAATGTTCATACATTTGCTTATATTAAATAGGATAGTTACTTATGGTGACATAAGCCATTCCAATTCAGTAAACTCTGTAAAGAGATACATTGTCGACAGGTGTACCATTTTTCATCGTTCCATTACAAAGTCGACTTTGAATAAAATTATAGTATAATACAAAATATGTATATAAGAGTGCATAATGAATAAAGACATGTCATGTATTTCTATGTTTTATAGTTTGTTTTTTTATGCCATCAGTAATTTATAGAGTAAAGCTACGAATGTTTTTATTCAAAAAAAAAAAAATTAAAAAAAAATCATATGAGTAACTTATAACGTTTGCCCTTTACATACGATAAATGCAATGATTTGAAATATACGACGTGAGTTCTTACAAATTAATGGTATTAAACATAAAATTCCATTAATAAATGTGGTATTTGAAGGATGTGTGAAGCATATAATTAACATTTTTATAAGATGAGATTTTAAAATGTTGTTTAAATTATGCAAGGCATATGTAAATGGAAATAAATACAAATATATTTTAATGTCGCATTTAATATGCAAATGGGTGCATGTCATTCGTTTAGTGTGATATTGAGGACAGAATTTTAATTTATTTAAGATTTGATTATGTTCAAGTTGGTATTTTTAGCGGATATTATCATAAAACTTCACAAAGGTTCAAATATGATTTCGTCTTTCGTAAAGTCTCATGTGACCTAACAAAATATAATAAAATTCTACAAAGCACTTTGAAACTTTTCAAACAGCTTTTTATAGATTTATCTAAAGATCTACTTCTATTTCTTCTATTTGGTATGAGTAGGGCCGAAAATTTCAACACTCTAATCCTAGAAGTGTTGCACTTTTCACTACATGTACTCAATTTTTGAGTTCTCTATTTAACTAACAAATCCCATTATGTATATCGTAATGATATGTTGCGAATGAGTTCTTCATCTGAAAACATAATATATTTTGCACACACAGTCATCGACTTTTTGACGTTACTCACACATTTTTCTGTACGAATGCATTTTTTATGTTACATAATGCACGAAGTTCTCTCAATATTTTATGAATTTGCCTTTAATAATATTTTTTATGGTCTGCACAACTGAATATTTAGCTGGTCAATACTGATTCATAATTGTATTAGATAAAATCACCCTGTGGTCCTTACAGTTCTCTCTATTATGTGTGCACATCTTAAATGGCGCAATTATTCGTAATAGTTTCTTCTCTGTTTATATTGACTATTTGAAGATCACCACCTATTGCTCCTTGTATCCTTATATATACAGTAAAACCTCGGAAATTAGAACCCTCGGAAAGAAGATTACCTCTAAACTTCGAACTGTCATTTTATCAATTTAGATTACAACGATTGAATCTTAAATTCGCACCTTAGTTCGAATTATAGAGGTTCAAACAAATCAAACAAAAGAAAGTCAAAAATAATAGAAAAATTTTACAATTTTTTTTTAAATTGTACTATTATTTAAGTTTATTATGATCGTATAATATGTATAGTTATGTTTCCCTGTTTCCCTGATAATTTTATTAAAAATTTAAATTTTTACGCTGATGTATAACAAACAAATTTAGCATACTTGTATCAGGAATACATAATATTGACGTCGTCAATAATTATGAAAGCATGTGTGCTATCTCGTATTTATTATTTAAATATCGAGTCGTGTTTATAACCGTCCAAAGCATTTTTATAGCAATGTGGTTACAATTTTTTATTATTTATACGTCAAATAGTGTCTATAATCGTCCAAGGCATTTTTCTAGCAACGTGATATCTTGACTTTATTATATAAATATCGAGTCGAGTCTATAATCGTAAAAGGAATTTCTATGGCAATGTGATTACTAGTCTTTATTATTTGAATATCGAGTCTGCACCTTTAACCGTCGAAGATACTATCTATTATATATATTTATGTTTTCCTGATACAGTTCTTCAAAATTGAAAATTTATACGCCGATGTTTAACAAAAAAATTTAACATACTTGTATCAGGAATACATAATATTGACGTCGTCAATAATTATGAAAGCATGTGTGCTATCTCGTAATTATTATTTAAATATGTGTCTATAATCGTCCAAAGCATTTTTATAGCAATGTGCTTACTAGTCTTTATTATTTAAAAATCGAGTCGTGTCTATAATCGTCCAAGGCATTTTTATAGCAATGTGCTAACTAGTCTTTATTATTTAAATATCGAGTCTGTATCTTTTTCGTCCAAGATACACTCAGTTATATATAGTTATGATTTCCTGATACATTTCTTCAAAATTGAAAATTTATACGCCGATGTAAATAAATACAACATACTTTTATCAGGAATACATAATATTTACGTCGTTAATAATTGTGAAAGCATATGTACATTCTCGTATTTATTATTTAAATATCGAGACGTGTCTATAATCGTCCAAAGCATTTTTATAGCAATGTGCTTACTAGTCTTTATTATTTAAAAATCGAGTCGAGTCTGCAATCGTCCAAGGCATTTTTTAGCAACGTGCTATCTAGACTTTATTATATAAATGTCGAGTCGCGTCTATAATCGTCCAAGGAATTTCTATAGCAATGTGGTTACTAGTCTTTATTAATTAAATATTGAGTCTGTATTTTTAACCGTCCCGGTATTCTCTATTATACATAGTTATGTTTTCCTGATACATTTCTTCAAAATTGAAAATTTATACGCAGATGTTTAACAAATAAATTAAACATACTTGTATCAGGAGTACATAATATTGACGTCGTTAATAATTGTGATGTACGTGTATGTATTATTTAAATATCGAGTCGTGTTTATAGTCGTCCAAGAAATTTCTATAGCAACTTGCTCACTAGTCTTTATTATTTAAATATCGAGTCTGTATCTTTAACCGTCCAAGATATGCTCTATAATATATAGTTCTGTTTTCCCGATACATTCCTTCAAAATTTAAAATTTACGCCGATATTTATGTAATATTGACGTCGTTAATAATTGTCAATGCATGTGTGCTTTCTCCTATTTACTATTTAAATATTGAGTCGTATCTATATCCGTCCTAAGCATTTTTATAGCAATGTGCTTACTAGTCTTTATTATTTAAAAATCGAGTCGTGTCTGTAATCGTCCAAAGCATTTTTATTAGAAATTGCTTTCTAGACTTTATTTTTTAATATCGAGTCGTGTTTATAATCGTCCAAGAAATTTCTATAGCAATGTGCTTACTAGTCTTTATTATTTAAATATCGACTCTGTTTTTTTTTCGTCCAAGATATTCTCTGTTATATATAGTTATGGTTTCCTGATACATTTCTTCAAAATTGAAAATTTATACGCCGATGTTTATCAAATGAATTCAACATACTTGTATCAGGAATACATAATATTTACGTCGTTAATAATTGTGAAAGCATATGTACTTTCTCGTATTTATTATTTAAATATCGAGACGTGTCTATAATCATCCCAGGCATTTTTATAGCAATGTGCTTACTAGACTTTGTTATTTAAATATCGAGTCGTAAACGTCAAAGGCTTTTCTATTGCAATGTGCTTATTAAACTTTATTATTTAAATATCGAGTCGTGTCTATAATCGTCCAAAGCATTTTTAAAGCAATGTGCTTACTAGTCTTTATTATTTAAATATTGAGTTTGTATCTTTAGCCGTTCAAGATATTCTCTATTATACATAGTTTTGTTTCCTGATACATTTCTTCAAAATTGAAAATTTATTCGCCGATGTTTAATAAATAAATTTAACATACTTGTATCAGGAGTACATGATATTGACGTCGTTAATAATTGTGATGTGCGTGTGTGTATTATTTAAATATCGAGTCGTGTCTATAACTGTCCAAAGAATTTCTATAGTAATGTGCTTACTAGTCTTTATTATTTAAATATCGAATAGTGTCTATAATCGTCGAAGGCATTTTTATAGCAATTTGCTTCCATGACTTCATTTTTTAATATCGAGTCGTGTTTAAAATCGTCCAAGAAATTTCTATAGCAACGTGCATACTAGTCTTTATTATTTAAATATCGAGTCGTGTCTATAATCGTCCAAAGCATTACTATAGCAATGTGCATACTAGTCTTTATTATTTAAAGATCGAGTCGTGTCTATAATCGTCCAAGAAATTTTTTAGCACCGTGCTATCTAGACTTTATTATATAAATATCGAGTCGTGTCTATAATCGTCCAAGGAATTTCTATAGCAATGTGCTTACTACTCTTTATTATTTAAATATTGAGTCTGATTCTTCAACTGTCCAAGGTATTCTCTATTATACATAGTTATGTTTTCCTGATACATTTCTTCAAAATTGAAAATTTATACGCCGATGTTAAACAAATAAATTTAACATACTTGTATCAGGAGTACATAATATTGACGTCGATAATAATTGTGATGTGCGAGTGTGTATTATTTAAATATAGAGTCTGTATCTTTAACCGTCCAAGATATTCTCTATAATATATAGTTATGTTTTTCTGATACGTTTCAATTGAAAATTTATATGCCGATGATTAACAAATAAATTTAACATGTTTGTATCAGGAATACATAATATTGACGTCGTTAATAATTGTCAATGCATGTGTGCTTTCTCCTATTTACTATTTAAATATCAAGTCGTGTCTATATCCGTCCTAAGCATTTTTATAGCGATGTGCTTACTAGTCTTTATTATTTACGTATCGAGTCGCGTCTATAATCGTCAAAGGCATTTCTATTGCAATGTGCATACTAGTCTTTATTATTTAAGTATCGAGTATGCATCTTTAACCGTCCAAAATATTCTCTATTATACATAGTTATGTTTTCCTGATACATTTCTTCAAAATTGAAAATTTATTCGCCGATGTTTTATAAATAAATTTAACATACTTTTATCAGGAGTACATAATATTGACGTCGTTAATAATTGTGATGTGCGTGTGTGTATTATTTAAATATCGAGTGGTGTCTTTAACTGTCCAAAGCATTTATGTAGCAATGTGCTTACTAGTCTTTATTATTTAAATATCGAATAGTGTCTATAATCGTCGAAGGCATTTTTATAGCAATTTGCTTCCAAGACTTCATTTTTTAATTCGAGTCGTGTTTAAAATCGTCCAAGAAATTTCTATAGCAACGTGCATACTAGTCTTTATTATTTAAATATCGAATCGTGTCTATAATCGTCCAAGGCATTTTTATAGCAATGTGCTTACTAGTCTTTATTATTTAAATATCGAGTCTGTATCTTTTTCGTCCAAGATATTCTCTATTATATATACATAGTTATGTTTTCCTGATACATTTCTTCAAAATTGAAAATTTATACGCTAACAAATAAATTTAACATGCTTGTATCAGGAATACATAATATTGACGTCGTTAATAATTGTGAAAGCATGTGTGCTTTATCGTATTTTGTATTTAAATATCAAGTCGTGTCTATAATCGTCCATGGCATTTTTATAGCAATGTGCTTACTAGTCTTTATTATTTAAATATCGAGTCTGTATCTTTTTCGTCCAAGATACACTCTGTTATATATAGTTATGATTTCCTGATACATTTCTTCAAAATTGAAAATTTATTCGCCGATGTAAATAAATTCAACATACTTGTATCAGGAATACATAATATTTACGTCGTTAATATTTGTGAAAGCATATGTACTTTCTCGTATTTTTATAGCAATGTGCTTACTAGTCTTTATTATTTAAATATAGACTCTGTATCTTTAACCGTCCAAGATATTCTCTATTATATATAGTTATGTTTTCCTGCTGCATTTCTTCAAAATTAAACATTAATAAGCCGATGTTTAACAAATAATTTTAACGTACTTGTATCAGGAGTACATAATATTGACGTCGTTAATAATTGTGATGTGCGTGTGTGTACTAGTCCTTATGATCTAAAAATCGAGTCGTGTCTATAATCGTCCAAGGAATTTCTATAGCCACGTGCTTACTAGTCTTTTTTATTTAAATATTGAGTCTGTATCTTTAACCGTCTAAGATATTCTCTATTATATATAGTTGTGTTTTCCTGATACATTCCTTCAAAATTAAAAATTAATACGCCGATGTTTAATAAATAAATTCAAAGTACATGTATCAGGAATGCATATTGTTTGCGCCATTAATAATTGTGAAAGCATGTGTGCTTTCTCGTAATTATTATTTAAATATCAAGTCGTGTCTATAATCGTCTAAGGAATTTCTATAGCAATGTGCTTACTAGACTTTATTTTTCAAATATCGATTCGTGTCTATAATAGTCAAAGGAAATTCTATAGCAATGTGCTTACTAGTCTTTATGATTTAAAAATCGAGTCGTGTCTATAATCGTCCAAGGAATTTGTATAGCAGCATGCTTACTAGTCTTTATTATTTAAATATCGAGTCTGTATCTTTAAAGGTCTTGATACATTCCTGATTTTCCTGAGTTTTCCTGATACATTCCTTCAAAATTGAAAATTTATACGCCGTAACAAATAAATTTAACATGTTTGTAACAGGAATACATAATATTGACATCGTTAATAATCGTCAATGCATGTGTGCTTTCTCGTATTTACTATTTAAATATTGAGTCGTGTCTATAATCATCCAAGTCATTTCTATAGCAACGTGCTTACTTGTCTGCATTATTTAAATATCGAGTCGTGTCTATTGGCGTCCAAGGCATTTTTACAGCAATGTGCATACTAGTCTTTATGATCTAAATATCGAGTCGTGTCCATAATCGTCCAAGCAATTTCTAAAACAACGTGCTTACTAGTCTTTATTATTTAAATATCGAGTCTGTATTTCTAACTGTCAAAGATATTCTCTGTTATATATAGTTATGTTTTCCTGATACATTTCTTCAAAATTGAAAATTTATACGCCGATGTAACAAATAAATTTAACATACTTGTATCAGGAATACATAATATTGACCTCGTTAATAATTGTAAAAGCATGTGCGATTTCTCGTAGTTATTATTTAAATGTCGAGTCGTGTCTATAATCGTCCAAAGCATTTTTATAGCAATGTGCTTACTAGACTTTATTATTTAAATATCGAGTCGTGATAAACGTCCAAGGCATTTCTATTGCAATGTGCTTACTAGACTTTTTTATTTAAATATCGAGTCGTGTCTATAATCTTCCAAGGATTTTCTATAGCAATGTGCTTACTAGTATTTCTTATTTAAATATCGAGTCTGTATCAGTAATCGTCTCTATTATAAATAGTTATGTTTTCCTGATACGTTTCAATTGAAAATTTATATGCCGATGTTTAACAAACAAAATTTAACATACTTGTATCAGCAAAGCATAATATTGACGTCGTTAATAATTGTGAAAGCATGTGTGCTTTCTCGTATTTATTATTTAAATATCGAGTCTTGTCTGTAATCGTCCACGCATTTTTATAGCAATGTGCTTACTAGACTTTATTATTTAATTTTTATTAAATATTTCACTATTCAATATAGACACGCTGCCCGAATGTGAGTTTGTAATATTCGACGCCATTTCCGGTGAAAAACTAACGCTAATAGACTATACATGAAATCCATTGAGTTCAAGTCTTGATGTTGTGAATTGCGATATTATTAAAATTTATTTGTCAAATTAACTTCCAATACTACAGCTAAAGAAATAATTGAATGGAACGGAGATGTAATTGAATATTCCTAAGGAATCATAAAGAGGGATTTAGCAGAAAGCAGTGTTAGTAACATTGAAATATGTGATACAAACAAAAAGCATGAGCATGCAGTGGCAGACGTTAATAATTTAATTAAATGGGCCCAGTAAAATTTAAATACAACTGAAATAATACAATTACAGCAAATTCGTGATAAAGCTGTGGACTTAATGATGAAAACATCAACAAAACAATTAAAAATTAATGATTATTTTCTTAAAAAACAATAAAATTATATTAAATTCAAAGATCTAAAATAAATTACATCTAAATATACTATGTTTGTTCGGTTTTTTTTGGTCCTTCGAAATTAGAACTTTTCGGAAATTAGAATCGGTTCGAAACTTTTTAATTCAAATTTCCGAGATTTCACTGTATATTAAATTAAGGGAAATTATGTGCAGTCTCTATTGATTGCATAGGTGTAGATTTGTCAGCAACTGTTATTTGTAGTCAGATAAATCTTTGCGCCTTGTTCAGTTTTTAGTGTTTGTTACACTCTTATGGTACCAACACTACAAATACGTATGTGATCATGAATCTGACCATCATTTCGTACATCAATTTTAAGATGGCAGGTCTGCGTGAAAATATAGTATATAACTTTCGAATAGCCTGATAATATAAACTGGTATTTTGATTTTATTTTTCTAGTGAAAGGAACAACCTTGCCACATATGACACTATGGTCCCTCAACCCATGCGCTATATCAATCACAGTTTGCATAAAATTTATTTAAAAGTATATATAACTTGGAATTATTAAAAATATTATTAAACTTTAAAAGCTTAAATATTATAGAGGATCATAAAGTTTATTGCTTGATTTCATAAAACTGTGTAAAGTGTCAAAAAGCCTTTTAAAGTCTTATAAGTGTTTAAAAATGTTGTGAAATGCTGTGAAGCTTTTAAAGTTTTAACTTCCAAAAGTGTTGAAAATGCGTCAAAAAGCTACTTAATGCTTAAATTCACTACAAAATGCTTGAAATAGTCTTAAAAACTCATATTATTGATCATGTAGCTTAAAAATACGAGTATTACGAAATATATTCATTCTGAAAATATTATCTTGAGCAAATAAATTATAAATGTGTACCTAAATGAATTCAGTAGGTAATTAGTAATATATCTCTATTTATATATCTGTTACTTTACATAGTCATCCGCATATTCACATAATTCTACATATTATAAGAAGATATAT
>JANSTX010044061.1:0-12406 GCA_027564355.1 Penthetria funebris | reverse complement strand
AGCGTTTAAAATAAGACGAGATTTTTATTTCTGTTAATTCGAAAGAATCACTTTTAAGAGAGTAAATTGCAACAGTTTGCAGACAGATATGGTTAGTATTGACTGTGTGTTTAATTATAATTAACATCTGCAATATACGATTGAATGGTGGCAATTTTCATTTTCAATTAAAAATTCCTAGACATTTTCATTTCAGTACGAGTATAGTTTTATATTTATTGAAATTTTCAATAAATTTAAAATTTTTAACTATTCGTGAATTCCAATAAAACGATGAATTTTAAGTGAAAAAAAGTGAAGGTGAAAACATATATTGACTTTATACGAATATGATTTTGTAATGACAATACAAATGTACATATTATTATATATTATGTAAATGTTAAATATTAAAAATATTGTGATTAAATTCAAATTAATAAGTGATGTCATTAAGTTTATATTATATTTTATAAAAATTAGAATTCCAATTGATAATGCATTGGAAACAGTAATATCGAAAAATTGATAATAATATTATAGTTAAATATTGAAAAAAAAATTTAAATTGAATAATTTAATGCTGTTGATAATATTCAAATTTATTCAATTAAAATGGGCAATAAATGTTCTTCCATTAGAATATCCAAATGTTGTAATTTCGGAATATGTGGGTGTTATAGAAAAAATTGGATAGTAAATAAGGACAAGGAAAATGGGATTAATCCTATGGAATTTGTACCAATGAAACCACCTACTGATGATACAGGTACATTTATTTAATTATCAGGATTAACAGTCCTGTGTTTATTTTTAAATATTATTTTTCTTTTTTTTAATAATGTTGTTTACCATATATAGGTGACATCAGAATTCGAGTAACTTATAAACATTTTCTGGTATTATAAAAAATAAAAAGCTATAAAAGTATATATGAGAAATACTAATGCTATTAAGTTATCCTCGTAATAAATATGGTTCATTTTGTTGTTTGGATGTCTTCATGATGTGTGCGAGAGTGGAATTTTACAGATACCTGTATATTTTTGTTATCATTTTATTATTTTATTTTCTACTTAATTCACTTAAAACTACATCAATCGCATAATATCACAAAAATATTCTTTTGTGTAGTAACATTGCAGTCAGTTCCATCATCATCTCGATTTTTACTCCAGAGGTTCAGAGTTTACCTTGATAACGAGCATGAACTATAGTGTATCATTGCGTCTGCTACAGTGACAATTGATTTGCAAAATTTTGCCTACCATAAGTTTTAAATTTATTTGTTCAATAATAATTTAGTGATCATCAAAAACATCCTGTCCTCTATATAGCTACGAACGTCTGGCAGCAAATTTCTTCATCTTCTACAAATTGTTATGTAATCAATTTGATTTCTGGTATGCCCGTCTGGTGTATTCTTTTATGCGCAAATATAATCACAATATCACTGCACATTTCCGCAAACAGTTCTACCTTATTGTTCATATTAACACGAAGTAGGTGATATGAACTTTGTACCCATAACAGACTCCCAGCTCATGTTGTTTGAACCAACATTTGTATTAGCGTCACCTATGCATATGACAATATTCGATCTGTTAATCTCAACAAGGCAGTGTGAAAGTTGACTATAAAAAGTCTTTGACTATATTAAAAAATTTTAATCTCTATAATGATCTGCGTGTGCTTTGTTCCTTAAATTTTTATACCTTAACTTATTGGATTATATGGAAATTTCTGATGTTGGTGTAATAAATTTTTATAATTTGTATTCACATTTTTTACTTTACATCTTAAATTAGAGTTTTTAGTTAATTTTTACAGTCACTTTGTACTACCTTGTCAATTATCGACAATACAGGCGAGCGGTCATTTTTATAATTAACTTTGAATAATTAAATTATATTATCATGCATATTGACTTACATATATGATATAGTGTTGTAGGATTATATAAATCCTTTTAAACCCTGCAGAAATTAATAATAATTAACCAACTTTATTCAAGGCACCAGTGGTTTCGAACTAATAGTTCTCATTAGTGCAATACTTCACTATTTACAGTTTTGATTTTTATAATTTTTCGTATATGCAAACGAAAATGAAGATGATAACTTCTTACAGTAGTTACATTGTTAAATGCGGTATATTATCATAAGTCATATTTAACTACTTTTGTTGTTTATTTATTATACAATTCTTTATTTATTTCATTTAGCGTTGATAAGTATATATGGTTTAACTTCAATTGTGAATAACATATGGTAATTAATGTACTTTGTACTTGATTCTTTGATCCCAAAATTTGAAGATATCAACAGTTTATTCATTTCAAATAGATAACATCTATGTATATTGGACTAAAGTAAATTTGGTATAATATAGGGTACACATTTCCTTTTTTTTGCATATGTTAAATACTGAATAACTAGTTAACATTGTATGAAATATATCATATAAAACACTACATGTTAAGCTTTATTTATTGTTTGTGTGAATGATTTGTAAGATCATAAAGATTCATTTAATATACCGAAGAATTTTCTTTCGCCTTTCAATGATACAATCTATAGACAGTATAATCGTTTGACCATGAATATGATCTTAACTTATATACAATAAATTGCCAATATATACAAAGTAAAATTATTATAGTTTTTGACCTAACTCTTAGTTTAACCAGTTTATTCTTTTTATGCATCATCACACCTTGTTTTATTATATTAAATGTATGTAATATGAACTTGAAGTTACAGCATTTATGTATACATACATTTAAAAACAAAAATATGTGTATAACAAAAGTTAAATTTATTATTATTTTTAAAAGTAAACACTGACGATCGGCGATATTGTCAATATCGAGTTTTGTAGGAAATTTCACTCAAGAACTCACAATGTATGGATAAAATTTAGCTGGCTAATAAATAAACCTGAGAAAGGTGCTGAAAGATGCTTTGTGGTATCTAAAGTGTAACGTAGAGGAATATAGTCAGTAATCACTCCAAAAATCATTCATTCATTATTCATATTTAAATACTGTAACCCAGATCATTTGTTAATTCATATGTTAATTATTAATAAGACATTCAAATAACATAATGATCATGTTCATTTATTTTAGGGATTTACTGTACGGTAGATATACCAAATATTGGAATATTTAATAGAATTTATCAATGTCTGTAAAATATATCTTAAAGAGGACGATGAAGGCATGAGTCCATTTTGAAGTAAAATGATCGGAATACAATCAGAGACATCTAATCAGAGTGCTTTTTTTTTTAAAAAAAATCTGTATTTAATCTTGGAATGAACATAATATTCGTAGTTTACTAATTATAGGAAACATTAGTTGATTATTATGACATAGTTGCTATAGTCTTGAAATAAAAAATTTATAAAATTACTTACTGCACCATCAATTCAATAATATTTCCCTTTTGTTTGGTATTCATTTCTTTTAAATTTTTGGTTAAAAATGTATATTTCATAGTTTATTTATAACCCACATTTACACAGTGGATAAAATTATCACATACATTTCAATTTGAATATCATCTATGATCTATATCAATCCTAGAGCTATGTGTGAATTGCACACATAGCTCTAGGTGTTGTTGTTAGTTGTTTCCTATATTGACATCAAGGAGTTTGAAATGAATATCCAAGTAACGAGGTTTTCTTAATCACTTCTTAATTACTCGGTTTTTTTTTTTTTTTAAATAAACAAATAATCTTATGACAGTTAAATTTGCAATTACTTATTTCAATAAGTAAAAAATACTAAGTTTTTTTTAAATATATTTTTACTATTTATATATTAGTTTTGAATATCCGCAACTAAAATTCATAATTCCTTCTCGGTCAGTTAGAGTTAATAAATTATTTATTTTCAAATTGTAATTTATGAATAATAATTCTTAAACATACTAAAAGCTAAATTATCACTTTAAATCTAAATTATATATTTTTTGTATATACAAATTCTATATGCGAATAACCAATTGTCTTATATAGTTATAGATATATGTATAATAACTATTAATAATTTCTTAAAATAATTAATATTTTCAGTATTAGAATACATTAAGAATATCTACACTTAAATATTTAATAATATATAATTTAAAAATATCGCAATTTAAGCTTATAAGTCTAGGTCAAGTAAGCAGCTATAACGAGATATAATAATATAGCAATATTATTAATAGTAAATCAGTAATACCCGTCGCGTATAACTAAATGACCTTATTAAACAAATTACTTATATGAGACGTTTACATTATATAGTTTTTTAAAAAAAAATATAATTATAAAAAATTAATGCACCATAGCAAAATTGTCAATAGGTTCATCTATAGAAATTGGTTAATTATTATGAATAACTTCACGTATTACATAAATTTATTATGACTATTTATACATTGTATATTTCTATAATTGATTTTAAAATTAATTGACCGCTTGGTCATAAATAATACACTTATAATATACAAAATCTTTGCATAATTATGTATATTAACGAAACGGAAACATATTTATTACATACAGTAATTACTAAAGGCAAATGTTAACACTCTGTTAAATTTCTAATAATTTCTGCATATAATTTGTAGTTTATTTTAATTTTATAGTTAAAAGATATTTATAGAATTTTTAATTCAATTATTGTAAATCATAATGCATTAAATTATATATTATTAAATATAATTTATTAGTACTGATAGTACTCAGATGAAGCCCGTGGAAATTCGAGTAGCTTTTTATATATATAGAATGGTTGGACAATGATCAAGATTAGTCACTAAATATTATTGAATAAGTTAATCAATTTTAAATACTCATTTTCATTACAACAGTTACAATAGTATTTATGAATTTTGATAATAAAAAGAAAACACTATGTCGCTAATTAAAAATCGTTTGCATAATTGTCGACGCCAATATTTTTATTTCAAATCCAAAAAAGGTACGACAAAAGTTTGTACAAAATATAATGAAATATTTTCAAATTTTAATTTAATAATTTAACTTTAATAACTTCGTTTGTATTTTATATACATCGTTAACTCCAATCATCATCTCCAAAAGTTATATTCCTCTAAGAGTCTAAGTATTCTATTGTCAAGTACGTATTTGTACAATATCACCGACTACAATCGCCTCAGTGTATGTCGATATAAATAGATTTGTTCATCGCATAAATACCATGTATCCACAGTTCTTTGTTTGATATTGTATTTGGTCGGCAAATTTTAAGTATGCTTAGTATCTGTGTTTCAGAAATACCATCTATTATAAAAAAAAAACATCCCTTATATTGCAAATTCTTTACTTCTCGATTTAAATTTCTACTCAAAATTAGATTTTAACTGTCCCATCACTAATCTATTACCTACTTACTACTAACTAATGAAACCAATAGCATTTTCACGTCGACTTTCTTGTCTCAATGCGCCAGTGAATTGTTATATTGTCCTGTCGTTCACTATTATGCACGTATAAATGAATTGCTAAATTGTTTGTTATGCATTTCACATACTAATCATAGTTTATATGTAATCAATTAATTGTCAACCGATTGTGCTGAGATCTAAAAATTCTAAATAATTATACATACTTCAGTTATCAAATTACAATTGATTCTATTTGTTGCATATTGTATTTGAAAAATTCTGAATCGTGCTTGATAGATTTTTTTAGTATGCACCTATTGACAAACATTTGAATTTGTGACACGATGTTATTTGTCACATATTTAGCATACCAAACATTTCAAAAACCTTCTCGAATATTTTAAGTCCTCTACTTCATCTATTATCTTTGTCATTGACTACAGTTTCGTCGAAACATTCATATTAAGACCGACCGTTGAGCTATATTTCATAAGTTCATCCTCATTTCTGACTTGTTTTGCAAACACGACCTTGCCTATATCACTCATTATCGACTAACATATATATTGCGATATAATTTTCAATTATATTACATTGAGAGGATTGATGGGTTGAGTAACAACAGTTTACTATCCGATATTTCGTTATTGTTATATTGCCATCATAATGAAATGAAAACTTAATAATTAGAGATGTGAAATTAGTCATTAGTAATTTTCATTTATTATGCTCAAAAGGGACTCACTTAATTTTTATACCAAGAAATTATTGATGAGTATAAACATAATTTTGTGAATCATTTTATTGTACATATGATTGAAAATGATTCCAAAAAAAATCCCTATACTTATTCATTGTTAACCATTTTAATGGAATGTACTGTTTGTATCATGCCCGATCTCATCCTTATCATACATAATGTTACATAACTCTCAAGTGCTTCAATAAATTTTAAAGTGATGACTTCAGATCTTATATTTATTAAAAATAAGAAAATATTTTTCTTATTCATATAAATTTTTTAATTTTATTCAAATACTAGTATATTATAATAATTTTATAATAAACCACAGCCCACATAAATTCAATTAAAATCCAATTTACGCATAAATAGAAATAATTTCAATTAAATGAATTGAAACTATAGCGTAATGTGAATACATAATGTAAGTTGTACATACATTTTATTACCACGAAGAATTACTACGATAAAATTCTTGCCATTGAATTCGTTATAGTATTTTATTTATATAATTTATAAATTTGCCATTTAAAAAAAACCACTATATAAAGTCATTTGCCAAAAATAGTCATACTTATTTTTTTGTATTTATATTAAAATAAATCACGATTTAATCAGCAAAAATAGGTAGACGATCGATCATTGATTTGGAATTGAATAAAAATGTTTCTTAGAAATTATTTTATTGCGAAATTTTTTCTAACTTTTCTTAAAATATTCGCACAATTCTAAATTTCTTTTATTTTCATTGTAAGAAAATTAAAACATTTTTAATTAAATGGTACGTACATACAATGATTTTTTTTTACTAAACCTTGAAAATTATTTTAAAACTTTAATACACTAGACTAGTACCGATAATATATACATACGAGTAAGCGTATGTATATATCTATCGATTACATCTGGATATAAATTATAATGTACTTAATTAACATAAGTAAACAATTAAGCAAAAAAAAAAAAATCCATTGAAATCGAAAGACAAATCTTAAAATATTACGAATAAGTTTAAGATGATTTAAAATAGAGGTATATATGCAACAATCAAATATTATTGACTCGCCCTCACAAATTAACATTTTTGCTGCTGTAATTATGTAATGCCACTTACAATTTTAAATAAGCGTTGGTGTTAATTCCAATTTGTTCCGAACTTGAACAATTAATGCAGCTATTTATTAATTATTTTTTTCTATTATTTATATATTATAAATAAATTTGCAAGGCTTTACATTCAAATTTATCGGCATTTAATTAATTAATAAGAAAATTGATTTGTTTAAGTTATTTTTCATGGAAATTGTGATACGAATCTATGAAATATACTTCTGTTATGTGGCGTGTGCTCATCAATAAATGTTTCAGATTATAATATAAACAAATTAATTATTCCGGTTGACGGAAGTAGTGCTGGAATAACTGCTAAGAAGAAGATAGTTTTTTATTATTAGTAACGTATTTTTAGTTTGTTAATCCTTCAGGTGTGCAATAGCTCTTTGAGCATGGTAATGTTTCATTTATAGTAGCTAGTATTAATCCAATTGATATGAATGATAGCAGCATTTTCTGAACATAAGAAAATATTACTGTTTTGGTTTTTTTTTTTTTGATATACTCGAATAACATACAATTTAACTGTTTGACGAATTTTTTATCATCAAATTCTTTTCCTATGTCAACCGTACCACTGGAGTTACAATTTGGAATCGTATATTTTCCAAGATGTAATGAAAATCATGGGTATTAAGAAAATCCGAATGAAATGTCATCTACAAAAAATAAACTTGTATGGTACTACTTTAACTATATAATACATAATTCAGGATGTACATCCTAATAATTTTCACATCAATCGAATATCATTTTCGATTAAAATTCTTGTGACTTACTCAAGAGTTCATTAATAATCGCAGTGTTATAAGTTTTTTTTTTTTTAACAACCCCCCCCCAATAAATATTATATCAATTGGTATATTAATATATTTTTGGTTTAATTATAAAATTAATTTTAATCACGTTATTTTGCTACCACTTTTTATTTTAGTAGTTTTATTTACGTCGACTATTCTAATAGTGCCTTTTATGTCGTCTGAGGGGTGTGCCCAAATTCTTTATAAATTTTATCTAATTTTACGTCATTTTCCTGCATCATAAAACGTACTTATTATCCCTTATTGTCGAAATGTTGATGACTCTGAAATCAATAATATGCCAAAATAATGTCATTGGGAAAATTACTGTTGGTATGCCGATAGTGACCACATCCTAGTGACTGTGTATAGTTGTAGATAGTGTCAATTTACAAGTTCTGTTGTATTGTGGTTACGCAAACTTAAGATATTACTAAGATATTACTCGGTCAGTGTATTCGACATTGATATTGTTACGATTATTTATTGACATTTCTTTATTCAAATGTTTAATTATATCATTGAAACTTGTCAAGAGTATATATGAGTATAAGGATTGATGTTTGATTTAAATCGGATACGAATAAATAAGAAGAATTTGTTTTAGCTGTTGCTTTTGTTCAATATGTATAATAATAAAATTGATTTTAATTAATTTCAAAACCCTTTAAATATGTTAATTATCAAAATTAATATGACTGTTTCTAACAAGAATATAGAAGGGTATAATTATGTTATTTTTTAAATAGATATTTAACTTACTATTAATGAATCTCTTATTAGATGCCCTGGCTGAGGTCATACAATTTTTATATTTCCTCGGTATTTATATCTATATTTACATAGCTGGTTAATTTCGATAATTTCGATAACGATACCATTAAATTATATATTATTTGTTCAAAACAAATCTGGGCCTTATTTAAAATCTATAAACATTAAATTATGTATGTCACAAAAATTTATAATAATTTAATTAAATATCATATCTGCTAAGGTGATATTTTCTATAGACTAGAATAATGAAAGATCGTATGTCAATTTCCATCGATAACAGATTTTTAGTCAATCACATTTTATTATGATCAGTAAGAGTTTGAGAATTATTTAATTTTATTAATTAGATCAGATATTTTTGAATAATTTGTGATTTATTTAACAATTTAACTTAGGCATAGTTAAAACACTATTTCATGTCATATATTCCATACTTAACCAATAGGATAAACCAATTCATTTTGAACATACCATAATTTATTTAATAGAAATTAATTATACTAATCCAATATTATATTATTTGTAATCTCATAATTGGTTAAAATAATGATTACTTATGTTTACAATACAAGTATGTAATTACATATATATAATATAAAGCATAATAAAATTAAAATTTTCTTTATTAAGTCTAGTAAATTGTACTTATTATAAATGATCAATTATTAAATCATGTAACCTCTCTCCATATTATTTCTATATAAATAATGATATTACTATAATAATTTATTACTATGTAATTCAATTGAAATGAATTGTGGTTGGTTATACGAAGAATTTATAATATTTAAAAAATTTTTTTTTTGCCATATATCAAATTTTAGTGAGTAATGAACTTTTTAATAATTATACTTTTGACGTCAACGATTGTTATGGTTTTTTATTCATCATTTCATTCATTCATTAACCAAATGAACCATACAGAAAAAAAAAAATATAATGAATAACTCAACTATTATATTGCTGTTATTCGTATATATATTCTGAAAAACCAAGACAGCATCCGACAGTATATTATTATTTATTCATTTAAATGTTAGATCAGTATTTGACGATAAACGGTTAGGTGAAGATCGATGATCGATACTAACTATATAGTATTTATATAGTGCCTTTTTTGTGATACTTGTAGTTTAGTTTATTGTGTGTGTTTTTTGTTTTTAGTTAATTTTAATTAATTTTTATTTAATTTTTAATATTAGTTTAATTTTTTCAATATAAAAAAAAAACAATGGCAAGCATTCGAAGATGGTTTACTAAAAAATATGAACAAGTAGAATATTATTTACCTTGGAGACGTGGTAAATATCGTACAAATAATACAAGACGATGGCCATCACCAAGAAGTATGAAAATATTTAGCAATTAATTTTAAATATAAAAAGATTTAATTTCATATATTTTTTTTTTTTTGTTTTTTGTGTTTATAATAATGCAAATATTTACTTAAAAATGCAAAAATTTTATTGATTTAATGCGCGAATTCCTTGGTTGATTATTTAAAGAAAGATTAGTTCATCGTTTATTTTTTTATAAATTAAAAAAAAAAAAAAAAACGAAAGTAAACTAAAATCTATGTTAATGTGGATATTGAATCAGAATTTAAAAATATTTATTATTGACATAATATGGTTAAAAATTTTCTGAAAAATATAAATGATTTTCTATAGAAAATACTACAATTTTGATTTAAAATTTCTTTAAATATTGCGTTTTATAAATTTTACAACTAAATACAGTGTGGAATATGCTAGTAAGCACGTTCACCCAGAAACAATAAACTATTAAAGTGTTAGAATTATATAATGTTAATGGTATCGTGGTTGTTTAAATAAAATGAAATGGTATTCCCATAGTTTGGCATCGCATCAACACTAAATAGTATCTGCAATTTTTTTCGTTTACTAGTTGAGTTATAGGGATATTATTACTAGTGATATTATATCTTAAAAAATTGTTTCAATCACGACAAACTTTTTATGGTTACTCGTATTGTGAAACAAGTGAAAAAATTAGTAATTTAGGTATAGATAGATAAATATCTATACCTAAATTACTAATTTTTTCACTCAATTTTACATGAAATCACTGCTATAAGCATATAATTATTTACTTATAATAGATTTTATAATATACGTAATTACATTTTTTTTTTTGTTTCTAAAATAATGGATAACAATAATACGTTTGATTTAATTTCTTTAGTCCTCCCACATATGATTTTATAATATCACATCCTTCATACATTAAATAATGACATTTTCCTTCAATTAGCATTATTTAAATTATATTATATTAATAATGCATATTAATTAAATAATATACCATATGTTTAAGATAAACTATGAATAATATATAGAAATAGAACCAATATGATCGAGTAATTATATCATAAATGCAAATGAATTCATTGATATATTTTAAATTCAAGAATTAATTAATATAAATTTAACAATGTAAATAAAATTAAATGTATAACTATATGAATACATTTCGAAAATATGATTATTAAAAAAATCAGATCACTTAAATTTCCATAGACTATTACTATATAATTGAATTTATATTTACCTTATACTATTCTCTAAAATTCAAATAGACATTCACACATAAATTAATTATGTTATGCTTATTTTAATTTAGATTAAAATTACATGAATCCACGAAGCTAATTCGCGTCCAATACAACATGAAAATATTTTTTTTATCAAATTGATCACGCATACCATAAGTTAATTTAGTATATATACTAAAATTTTAGATTCTTATATATATATATTAACCTTTTTTTTCTTCTATTCAATGATATATTTTGCATATTAATTGGAACATAAATCATCATTTTGATCTCTACACTATTTGCTATAATTAGCAATATATACTCTGTATCTTTATTATTTCTATAAAATGCAAACTGAAGTATTGGTTGATACTTTGCATAAAACTACTAATTACTCCCTTAACAATGATTTTAAATTAATTTCTGATTGGTGTTGTCAGGCAAATTTTATAAACGATACAATTGTGTTTAGTATATTGTATAAGGAGACGATCATTTATCTATCCGTTTATAGATATAGATGAATCTGCTTAAATTTTATTGATTTATAGCTATAGAAACGTACATCGCGCTGCAAGATATATTTAACTCTAGAAAATATTTACATTATATATAAAATAATTGTACGACCGTCTGCAAACATTCTTGGTGTTACATATAGTCACTCAGATGATTGTCGGTCACTTCAGTCGACACCAATTAAGTTTGTAACGTATTTACTACTTAATATTTAAAATCTTACCAATGTTTTGTGTCTCTCCATCTTCGATTAAATTGTCTA
This sequence comes from Penthetria funebris, assembly GCA_027564355.1. Classification (NCBI taxonomy): domain Eukaryota; kingdom Metazoa; phylum Arthropoda; class Insecta; order Diptera; family Pleciidae; genus Penthetria; species Penthetria funebris. Next base: position 249 of record JANSTX010044061.1, on the reverse strand, counting down.
TTTTCAAATATTTGATAAATTCTTAAGTTCATCTGAAAAGAGATGTATAAATCTTAATTTCTGAGAAATGTTTGTTTGTAAATTGAAATTTATTTAATTTATACTAAAAACGATTGGTGTATATAAACCAGAGAATTTATCTTTCTTCTTGTATTTAAAAAAGCAACCACTTTAATTTATCAATTTAATGATTCATTTATACAATGAATCACAAAACTAATTGTTAACTTAAAGATAAATAAAGTTTGC
>JANSTX010044050.1:0-12406 GCA_027564355.1 Penthetria funebris | reverse complement strand
GTCTGTCCGTCTGTCCGTCTGTCCGTCTGTCCGTCTGTCCGTCTGTCCGTCTGTCCGTCTGTCCGTCTGTCCGTCTGAGTTACAAACTCGGCAACACAGCAACATGCCAATGTCGGTTTTTAAGTGTTTAACCCTTAAATTTTATATATAGATAGTGAAATGCATGTGGAATGGCATACGTTCATTAGTGTACTCAAATTAGGTGAAAATGAACGAAAGAATTGCAGTTACGAGAATTGCATAAGAATTTCAGTTACGAGTGTAGTCTGATATATGACTGTTGATGATGATGAAGATGATAATGGTGAAATGTTCTTAAGTTACAAATAAAAATTTCCTGTAACATGTAATATAAACTCTTCATGTGTAGGACATGAAAGGTTACGTACGATATGGTATTGAATATTTCATTATAATATTATTCATTATAACTACGAGTACAATATAAATGTTTTTAATTTGCCACTTAAAATGGCTTAAATTTTAAATTAAAATGCACTTTTCAAATGTATAATTTATGTATATATAATCAAATTATGTGTATTTGATTAGAATATAAATTCTTATTGAGTATAGCTTCGTATATTCTGATATGTTAGAAACGTAAATGATTAAGACTATATATTATGTTTTAGTCTCAATTTCAAAATTATTACAATTATCTGACATATGCATTTATGTAGTATGATTTTGAAGATAAATTTAATTTAACATTTAACATAAGCTAAACGTATCTCCATAGCCAAGTATATCATTAACACCTTATGCGGACTGTTAACCTTATAGCTTGTATGTTACATCAGTTATGTAATGTTGGAATGCCAGTCATACATTAATTATTCTATTAATTTCAAGCCAATTAAATAATCCTATATACGAGTGTCTAATGTACTACTACTGTTTAATCAAATAAAACAACTGAATATATTGCATAATTATCTATGATTAAATCTGTTCAAATAATAAATTCATTTCATTTCTTCTATTCATTTTAATTTTTTATTTTTTGCTTTTAATTTCTATAAAAAATGGAAAAAATTTGCTTTCTGTAGTTAAAAAATCTTGTGTTCAATCTATGAAAGATTTAATATATAAAATCAATAATAAATACGAGAATATTTTATATTTCACTAATTTATTCCGTATATAACATATTTTTTGTAGCACATAAAAAATATAATATCGACTTTTAAAAAATGTTTATCTTGCGGAATTTAGTTTTTGCAATATGTTGCAGTATTTATTATGTCATTTTAGAGGGAAAGAATGCTACCCACATACGAGTACATATATTATATAATTTAATATAAAATCAATAATGTAGAGTTAAATAATATTTGTACAAATGGGACTCTCAAAGCAAACAATAAACCGTCTAGAATTTTCAACAAGCGACATTAATAAAAAATATTGCACGTATACGGAAGGAAATACTGGAACAGGAACGTCCATCAAAAACATCAACAAGGAGATGTTTTGACACAACTTAAAGCTATCACGAAAGTCGCTGAATTTTGAGTACACTACAAAAGTTCGCAGTTTAGTTTGTGAAAATATTAAAGCCGACAGCCACTAACAACAATTTGATTATGTCATTATGTCCGGCAACAAATTGATGATGAAGCTCATTTCTAATTAAAAGATACGATAACAAGCAAAACTGAAAGATATGAGTCACGGAAAAAGTAAAGAGCACTTCATCAGTGACAATGACATCCACTTAAGTGTACTGTTTGGTATGCGGTGTATCGTTCGAAAGGTCCATACACTTCTATGAAAATGAAAGCTATGCTGCACTTTCCATCAATAGTGCTCGATAGGCTACGTAACAAGTGAACTCCAAATGTAAAACAAAAAATGTTTAAAACAATACCGGACAATGTTGGAAAATTTATAAATACCAATTATGAAAAATCATCCAGCAGCGCATGGACTCAATGGTTTTGATACGGAATATCTTTGTTGTTCTCGCAAAATTTCGCGCAGAAGCTATTTCAATTAGAGTTAGCGTTCACCAGATTCTTTTGCGATTTTGACACATATAGTGTACGTTAATAAACCGAGAACCTCAATTAGAAAATATCATTCGCAATGAAATCGAGGTTATATTCTATAAAGACCACGAATGTGCGAAGCAAAAAGTAGCCGTCACGGTTATCATGTTTACAATTAAACGAAAATATTCCACTTTAATTTACTATATTTAAAAAAATAGAAATATTAATTATTGCTTAAATAAAAAACTCAAAGTTTTCTTAATCAGCTGCTTTATGTGCAATTGAAAATCTTGATGCGATAAGCTTCTAAGTTATTGTATACAACTAAATCAAAGCTAACTCAATAGCTGTTAGGTGCCTATTGCCAGTTTATTATAGTAATTTAATGGCACGCTTTTATGTTTATTACATCATGATATTTGTTTATTACAACATGATATTTGAAACCATATTGTTAATGACATCCAATTTGTGTCGAGTTATGTCATCTCTTATAATTTGTTATTTAGTTATATATTAAATGCTGAATATGTCTGAATTTACCATATGGTTGTACACCATGAATCTGCTGATTTTGGATTAGATTACAGTGCACAGTAACTCTTACACAAAATATAATAATTTTGCAATAAATATTCCAAACCTATGTAAATATTCCAAACCTATGTAACTCTCTGTACGAAGAACTTATCGTAATTTTACTTTCATACTTTCTCTAACTTATTTTCACCAGATTAGTTCACATTGCATACTAATTCTTCACATAAAAGATAATAATTGTCCCATAAACATTCATTATATGTATGAAGAAATTAACGCGTTTTTAAATTGACCAATAACTTTTTAACACAAGATTTGTCAATTCTATTAGTCTACTATTTCACTTTTGAATTCGTCAACAGAATGTTTTATGACAATATTTTCTGGAGTAAAATATTTGCTACAACGACAAGATGTGATAATTCCAAAGTAGTTCTGAACTGATGTGCATACAGAGAGAACAAAATTTCGAAAATTTTTGCATTAAGTTTGAAAATATCAGAAGTGATCAAAACAAGATGAATTGAACAACTTTCTCAAAAGTATGATATATAATTCCTCAACTTCACGATGAATATCATAAGAGGAAAATTTAAAAATAATGACGAATACCAAATACTGTCAAGACTCAACATGTGTAATATTCTACTCCAGATTATAGTAATCATTACGTAGCTATAAATGCGAATTAATTTTTATCATTAAAGGCGAAAAGAGGTAATTCAAGCTACTAAAGTTATCATGAAATCTTATATGTGAATACAGTTAGTTAAAACATTCATCAATATCCGCTAATAAATATATTCGATTCCTCATTCCTAACTGGAGTTAATAACTTGTTTCCAATATCTATTATACAATTTCAGTAAATGAATGGTTAAAAGTCTACTAAATCATATTAAAATTCAGAATTTAAACTTTACCGAAGATGTATTTCAAAACTTAACTTCAATGCAAATTCACAAATGTCAATACAAATTGATCCTTAAGATGGGATTAGAACGGTGAATATTACTTATATATGTTTTCTAGCATAGTCAGTGATTTTACTGTCGTCCAATTGGAATGATCAAAATAATCAAGTCTGTTTTATAAATAAAAATAAATATGAATCCGTTTCAACTATGAGGAATGTAGGACTGCTTAATATTAACTGTTTTCTAATTCCTATTCATATTTTCTGCAAACAAATTTCATATTAACATTCTATTTCATCATATGTACGAATAGTGTAAGTGTAGTTTACAAGAAATGCATTCTATTATTATTATCATAACACACATCAATGAACAAGCAATGTCGTTAACCTAATTTAAGATATCTTTTAGAGCACAAATTGTAATTAAAATTACCTATGTATAACGACATACCAGCATTGTCTTTTGAACCATAAAACCATGTAACGTCATCCAAAAATTGCTGATAGTATTTAAACAGGATACGAAAACGATATGTCTATTACTGTTAAAGGTGATAGGAAAAAAAATTCTGCCAGAGCAATTAAAAGAAAGAATTTAATTAGTAAAAACTATGAATTTAATTATTTTATTTTTATGTTTAAAATTTTATTATATTATTTTACATAAAATACGAATTTGAGGCATTGCTTTAACATCTAATATAATTTACTCATAATTAACTTTATTGTTAATTTCTTCATTTAAAATATACAGCTTTTATAATTTGCTTTTCGAAAACTTAATGAAATCATTAAAAATTAATTTCACATAAAAGCATGGCATGGAAAATAAATGTTCCAAGAATTTTAATGAAAATTTGCAAATCCGCACAACATGGACAGACAGATTCTACGAACATCATCATATTAGTCAGATTGACCTCAATGCAAGTAGTAGGTCTCTTACCTGGAGTATGAGTTAACAACATCTTTTACTAGTTTGAAAATAACTACAGAATAGTAAATATATGGTCATCATAGCTTTGTTTTAACTCACATTTCATTAGAAGAAAATATGATTATGAATTATTGTACGTGCAAAATTCATTAATTTACATAATTCACCATCTCGATGTTTACATCACATTCAAGTAGTTTTTTGGCGATATATTTTTTCAAATTCCACAAATATCACTAATTCTGCAAAAATTACAATCGCTACTGTTTTCAGTTGTAAAGGGCTCTATGATCCAAGGCTACAAATATTGTAATAAAGTGATGAATAAATCGTCAGCTACCAATAGTTTTTCTTTTTTTGGCGAAAATGTAGTCACCACTCCTGACACACACGTTATTGACTATTTTCGTTCCATAGGTGAAGTCCCTATTGTAAAAAATTGTGTGTTAAAAATAGATCACAAGTATTTGGAAGGGCAACTTATTATGTGTGCAAAACTTTCGTATCAAAAATTGTTATAACTTCAAAAAAAAAAAACAATTTTATGCACATTTTTTTAATTTTCTGAGATTTAAAGAAAAAAATCAAATACTCTTAAAAATTTTTTAAAAATATAATTTTAGCAGGACCTTGTAGTGAGGTTCTTTACACACAATCTGCATATTTTTTTTTTTCTTTCTGAATTCACCTTATGTAATTATTGACATTTTGCTGAAGGTTTACCATAAAAATTTAACCTTCTCAGTGGGGAATGTCACATTTGTACAAGAAATGCTAATATAGTTTTTGTCATGAAGACATCCCCTATAGAATGCATATTGCCACTACTCTGGGGACATGAAGTAGTGATTCTGCATTTCACTCCTCTTTTTTACCCACAAACACGACAGATACACAATTTTTTGGGCGCGAAAATATGATAGGAATTATCATTAATTATGATCGAGGTGACTACACAACGTAGGTTGGATTACTTAGCTGTTATTCGGTCACCCTGTTCGTCATCATATACCAAAAAAACAACTTCAAATACAGTATTTTAATGTTAAATTCGACACACAGTAATCATACGCTAGTAGCAGCTTTTTTTAAAATTATTCTTGATTTCAAAGTTGTTCTGAAGGCAATTCTATATGGAATTAAATTCTTACGATACCAAAAACATCAAATTTCTGTACATAAATTTTAAGTGCAATGGAATCAAATAAAGAGAACAACAGAAGAGTGAATTTTTATTTTGATTTTCGCAATAAAAAACGAGTAAATAAAATTCACATATAAGAACTGAATAATATTAAAAATGTGATGAAAAAATCCATTCAAAGATTTCAATATATAAATAATTTCTGAAGAATTTTTATGATTGGGCAATAACTCAGAATGTAACATACGAGAATATAAAATTCATCAAGTGAATTATTGATTTTATGTTTTACCTCCTACACTGAGGTTATCATTACTCGTATGCAAAATATATAAAATCCTATTAACACTGAAATTGCATTCATTGAATTTATTATCGTTTTCCCCATTCATTGCATTTAGTTGGACCATCATTTAGATAACTAGAAGATTATAAGGTAGGTTGGGGTGCATTTCTGATGATATGGTACATTTATGTTCAGGTGCACTTTTGGTTGAGATAAAAAACTTGTAGATGAGTTGATAATGTCGTTAGCATTTCAACTTCTATAATACAATATAGTTAAAAATTTTATAAAGATCAATGATTATTTGTTTTGGCAAATTACCACCGGAACTCAGTATTAAAGGATAGCGCGACGCGATATTGTAACAATATGAAGAAGGGTCTTGTTGGTGATGTCTGTTTGATGAAAAGACAATATCATCTTTAATTCACTCAAGAGAACTGACCAATCCATCAAAAACAAACACCACATTCATCAATAATTGGCACTACATAGGCAAAATTGCATGAATTTAAGTTGAAATGTATATTTTTAAATGGTGTTTACGATTATTGGCCAGCACCTTCACATATTAAGACTCTCTCAAGACCGTTCACCATCACGTTATTTTTGATCGACCAGGTCTTATACTCCAAATCTATTTTCTTCGTCTGATCATCGTGTTTATTGCCTCAATGTCTGACAATCTTAGTAAAACCCCATTTGACATTGTATTTGGCATAATATCCTTAATATACGTCTAAAACAACAAAAATTTTTAAGGCATGATGATATTGGTCACATTCCAAGTTCCGCAGTCATACAATAATACCGATAAAAAAATAGATTCGAAAATTTCGTATGCATATAATCTCTTGACAAATAACATCTCAAATATTAAAAACTTTCTAGCTCGTCTGTTATTGTATTATACACTTCAACATGACATGCCATCATAATTAGTTTCACGCTATAGCTTCAGTTGCATGTCACGCTATAGCTTCAGTTGCATGTCCGTTTCAGTTTGTGTCAACAAACATATGAGAGTCAAAGAACATATATAATGGTGTTTGCCATTCGATCAATTGATCGACTATTAACGTTTTTATGTGATATGTGCACAGATTTACCAGGTCTGAAATAAGTCTGTTCTTCACAAATACTGTTTTTCAAGACTGAATTACCCCTATCGTAAATAACTATTGCAATAACTTTCTTTATTGTGTTCAGCAAGATTATGCACAAGTTCACCAAGATTATATTTTAAATTTCCCTTCTTCGGCACCTTGATTATCAGTCCCACTTATTACTTTCGAAATATGCATACTATTTCGAAAAATACTTTATTAATAATTAGAATGTAATACAGATATTGTCTAAATCCACTTTTAACATTATACTGGACAAAATAAAATTTGGAACTTTTTCAGAAATAGAAAGTATCTGCTGAAGCATTTGTTATGCATTGCCAGAATTTATTTACCAACACAAAATAGTTTCATTTGAGACATACGACGCACAGAGTTCAAAATAATAATGTTTATGTCAACTAATAACTATCTGATTGCACAATTAATTAAAACATTGAAAAATTGAAATTCTCCCGATATTGATGATATCTCAAACGAGTGTCTGAAATATGGTGGGGACAACCTAATTGCTGACATTGTTAAACTGCTCAATAAATTACTTGAAGGTAATGAGATATCCACAGATTAGAGAGCTATTATAACAAAACCTATATTTAAGAAGAGCAGTAAAACTGATCTAAGACACTATCGTGGTATTACTTTATTAAATGTGCTGTTCAGAAACTCTTTTCAAAAGTTATTGACGATGAAATCACGTCAAGTACTGAGATTTATGATGAACAGAATGGCTTCAGGAAGAACAAATCAACTATTGATTAAATATTCATATTACGACAACTTGCGGAGGAATCCATTGAATACAACACACCGATTTTCAAGCGCTGCGTCGATCTTGGATCAAGTGCTTCGTCGATCTTGCATCAAGTGCTTCACCGATCTTGTATCCGAAGAGATGGCGAGAAAGTTGGATATCCGCATCTCAAAACTAAATTGTTAAAAAAACACAGGTCTATGAACTAACGAAAGAAGAAGAAGAAGAAGTTGATGGAAGTTTTCCCTCATGTTCTTTTAATATGCAGCGTATTTGGGTTGAGTTTAAATTTTTTTTTTTTTTTAAGTATTTAGGCTAAAGACCGCAGTTTTTAGCCTAAATACTGATATATAACTCATACGACTACAAACAAAAGAGAATTCCTCGTAGATGTAGTACTTTTTCAACATTAGTTTCTAAATAATTGTACAACCGTGCCATATAGTAGTAAGCACATGTTGAGGAATTCAACACGTCAAAATGATTGGTTGGATCGTACCTAAATCGTCATTAATAGGATATGTCTCAAGTTTAATTATTCATAAAGATATATAAAGTTATATATAAAATACGCTCATGGAAAACGTTAAGTAATTGATATTATATTATTTAAAAGTTAGAATAACAATTTGTGAAATTGATTTCAAACTTTTCTTGAACATTTCTTAGCATATCCAGAATGATTAATTATTTTACATATCAGCTCAGAAATTTGGATCTCTAAGATTGTTTACGAAATATAAATTTTAGCACTGAAATTTGCCAATATATTACGACTAGACTCGTATACCATAATTTATTTAAATATTAAAATTTATGAAACATTAATAGCCAAATAAAATATTTACTATAATCAAATGCTAATAAATCTCATTAAATATTTAAATTAATGCTTTAAGCATATAATAAAGTATAAATACTGCTATAAACATATCTGCAGATTAATATATAATTTACATATGCGGTTAGTTTCCACACTAATGCGATTATAAACCAGTAAGTTGATGCTGTTTATTACTCTCCATATATATCCACTTATAGCTAAAACATTAAATATTATCATGTGGCTTTTATTATCCTGGCAGATTTCTCCAATATTCTAATATATACAACTTTCTAAACTTTTACCCTCGTGATAATGGATTCCCATAAAGAGATGAAATATTTTTCTTATTAACTTTAAGTTAACACTCTAAGAAAAATCATAATATAAAACTTTTGAAGCATTGATGTTGTGTATAGCGTTCTTTATAAGATGGAACATAAAGATTATATGGACCAGAGGATTAAATATGAGAATAATTATATAGAAATTAATATTCATATAATGTTTATACCTATATGTATATACTTAAAATTGCGTCTTGAATTTTGAAGCATAAATGGAGAATAGTGGCAAGCAAACTTTAATTAAATAATGTCTAATAAAATTCAAGTATGTACTATATAATTTGTATTAAATGAATAAGCGAATTTACCAAACTCATTTGGTTGGAAATAAATTCAGACCTCATTCTAGTTAAATTTCACTTAATTTATGAAAATATCACTTAAGGGATTTGAGTCATTACATTTGCACTAAGCGCAACAAGTGATTTAAAATAATATGTACACAGATTATTATACTCGTAATTGTAACTGATATGTTTCAGTTAGATTCATTTATCAAGGTAGTCAGTGTGTCTTTACTATGTTTCCTACCTATCCCGCTTACATATATATGATGTACCACTAAAGAATGATAATATGAACGAGCAGTATATATTTCAGTTGACATTAACAAATGCGAGTAGCTCTATGTCGCGTTAGAGATCTAAGTCATACTAACAATGCAATTCCTATAGGAATAAGTGTATCCAAATCAATTAATTGAGTTAAACAGAAAAAAACATATTCGATTTCAACCTTAGTGCGTAATTCTATTTCTGAAAACAACGTTGTTTTCTATTCACAGCACATTTTTTTTTTAGTTTCTGGCATTTGGATATGATTATCCCACCAATTCCAAGTTTATAAGGAAATTTTGTCTTCAAATCTTTAATGGCCGATTTGGCAATGCATTTGGCTATTTTGCTGGTCCAGACCCAGTAAATGTTAACGATGAACCCAACCTGGCAAGCTCAGCTGCCTTCTCGTTACCTACGATTCCCTCTTGCATCTAGTGCCAGAGTCACTGGAAAGCTGTTGTAACGCCTCCTCAAATTCAAGTACATAAGACTGTCAGGACTTGAGCACTGAACAAGATAATTAATAACCTAAGCAAATTGAATTTAAATTCACATAACAGATAGATGCATCAGTCGCCGCTATCAAATCGAAATCAAGACTAAAGATGTTAGAAAACTTCGTGATTTTAAAATAGTGTGACGAATGATCGTAACTATAAAGCGGTTAGATAAACAGTAGTAAATTGTACAGTTAATTGAAGACAAACCAAGTTCTTTTTGTTTATAACGTTAATGTAGACGCGTGTATACATAAATCGTCCTAATTGAAATTTAACGTTTCGCATATTAAATAACAATAAGAAAAATTCTGCTTCTTCTATTCGATTAGAATTATATCGTCTAAATGGAATTTCATTTTACAGATAATAAATCTTTATTTACTAGAAAAATAGTTTATATGAAATAATTTAAAATTCAAAACAGTATACAATAAGACGTTGATATTTTCCAAATTTTCTGAATATGTTTATTGTATGTACGGAAAAGCATTCATATATAATATACACGTTATACATTTATTCATTTTCTTTTTGGGGTAGCATTTTCTTTTTTCACTACAGCATAAAATGTCTGATGCGAATTGCATGTTTTATTATTTTTCCTTTTCAATATTGAAGTATTGATTTCTATAAATATTGAATCTGTACAATTTTGTCATAAATCAAAAATCGGAATAGGTTAGGTCTGTGTATAGAAGACAGCAGGTTATCAATATCAACACTGTCAATATATAAAACAGAATTTTATCAATATATAAAAACCACTATAATATTTTAAGATGCCAGGTTCTTTCTGTCTGTTCTGGTTTCAGAACACGTTTCAACGTTTGTATTTTGGTTTATCAAAAAAATGGAATAATACGAGCATTCTATAGAAGTAGAAAAAAAATTTAGATATTCTTCATTGCAAATTTAACTTAAATAATATTGCCTTTCATGATATTAGCTTATCTATAATAAGTAAAAGAAGGAATACCTAAGAATTTCCTATTAAAATAAATTTGATAATTTTTTATTTTATCGTGGATTCTCGAAGCAATTGCACAATTTTTTAAATGGCCATCATATAAATTATAACTGGTAGAATTTTATAAATAAAATATGAATCTTTGATTTGGCTGATACAGGTTATATATGATTTGAGAAAGCAATACCATTATTTCGATCTTTGCATTGTCGCATTTGTTCACGTTCTTTGGTCTGCACCTTTATTTCACTCCATTTTCTACCATACTGGTAATATACTTTATAATTATGGTTAATCTCCAAGTTGTACAAATTATGTAATATCATCAACTGATTCTTTATAGGCACTACTGAAGGGCATATATGAGTTTATGGATGACTACAATTTTCCAACTTTAATCCAAAGTCAATGAAAATTATCACAACATGACTATTTTGCCATTCATAAATATTCATTACAAATAGCCTAGAATATTTTCGTTGCCAATTCAATGTTAGCTGAACACAAAATTGGTGAAGCCACACATAGAAATATGTAACAGCTAGCATTTGTCAGCATTGTGTGAAAATTACTGTCCTTATTTCTGCAGAATAGAAGAAAGAGGAGAAAGTTAATTATAAAATGACATTATTTAGTTTTATAGAAATATTTAATGACTTGAGCAGAAACAAAAACTGAGTTAAACTATTCCCACAAACGAGATTTATATGGGTGCAAGAAATATCAAACGTGAAGTAAATTCAGAATGTAAAATTTTGAGGGTAGGTTTGATGTAATATTATCAGAGTTACTCAACCTATATTTACTTCTATGCGGTGTCACCGGTAACTTGATAACAATATATGTAAGTAACTGCGTGTGATCAAGACTAAAAAGGTAATGTCAATGTTGACTGATTGAAAAAACATCGCACCATATTCACCTTTCTATGGAGTCACCGAATACTCAAGCAGAATATAACGGCAAAATCTTGACATATATTTGGGGTAAAAACATTATATCAACGACGTGTTTATCGACTGAATGGAAATAACGTTTCACCAATATACAATCGACAGCTAGCTAGAAATTTATGGGCTACTCTAGTAAATTATTTAAATGTTGAACATATAGACATATATACTAATATTATACTAGAAACGGCAAATTAAGATCTATTATACAACCCTTAGTTACACTTAATCGTCACTCTTCGAAAATTAAATAATATACATATTAATGTGTAACGAATAAATTACAAATTTAAAGCGAAAAAAAAGTGCGATTCGCTTATTACTGTTGAAAATCGGTGGTTGTTGAGAAAAAAATTCCAAAAGGAAGTTAAATGAAAAGTGTTATAATGAACGTATGTTGAATGCCAGAAGTTGAAATTTTATTTTAGAATCCGGTAGAATATTTTTTTGCTTTTCACTTCAAACTTTAAACTTCTGCTTCTTTACGACTTCTAAGTATTCATATAGCTACAAGTATATAGATACAATAGTGAGATATAATCGTGTAGATATATA
>JANSTX010044039.1:0-12406 GCA_027564355.1 Penthetria funebris | reverse complement strand
ATATCCGATCTCCTAATATCAGCAAGACAGTGCGTAAGTTGACTGTAAAAAGCCTCCTTGTCATCAAGCGATGCCTGCTCCGTAGGTGCGTAAATCTGAACTATTGTTTCATATTTAGCAGTACTCTTGAATCTTACCGTTATTATTCGATCGGCCTCCAGTCGACAAGACTACGCTTTGCAGAGACACTTAGCAATAAACCAACTCCACTACTGTGATTCGGTTTTCCGTAAAACAAAAGGGTTTCAGGGAAAGATCACATCTTCAGTGTGGCCAAAAGACTTGAATTTCTGCGTCGTTGTAACAAATACTACAAAACATATACAAGGCCTCATAGCTGATGAACAAATCACCGGTCATATAGATTCTCTTTAGCATTGGCGCAATATAGGTGCTAACACTCTTCTATAGATATTATCATGGCAATTGTTCTGTTGAGATTGCCAGCTTTATATCCAATATGCGGGTATTTCCATTTAATACATGACTTGCTCGATTTTCACACTCGTATTCTGTTTAATTGCACGTCTAAATTTCTAGGCACGTCTGTGGAACCATCTTACCTAAGGATGTTTCCTGAATTTACGGCCTCCTAACATTTAAGTTAAATGGTTACAAATTCCTGCGTTCATAATAATCTTAACAACTTTCATGTAGTAAAATAACCTTTTCATACAGTCTCCAATTTGACGCTTATTTGCTCCCTGCTTAGGATATCCAATACTATAAATTTCTTTTCTTGTTGACGACAAAATGCGAAAGGTTATAATGTAAATTATACAACAATAGTATATTATACAAGACACAATATTTAATAGTTTAATCTCGCCACACCGATAAAATGACGGAATTAACAGATACTCTTATGGGAATATATCTTCGCGATTGTGATCTTTTTCCATATGGACGCACATCCGCTGTGTGTAACACAGTGTGTGCGCACATATCGTTCCATTTTAAACGTAGGAAGTGCGCGCGCAATAAAAAGTTGTGTAGAGAACTTGTGTAAGTAACAGTGATACCAATAATTGTCAATAATAAATTGTAAATAGGTTATGTTGCTTCGCAATGATGAAATGTGTTCCATTTATCGCATTTAACTCAAACACACTGTGCGGTGATAATGTGTGTGATATTGATCTTGTTATAATAAAGCGACTGTTTTAAATATCAGTACTCTTAAATTTACTTAAAACAATATTACTTATCCATAAATTTAAGATTATTTTTATGCATAAAAAGCAAAAGTAAAAAGAAATGTGGGATCATCTCGTCTAATTGCACAACATTTATCAGCTTTACCTACTAATCTTTACATAACAATCAATTCGTTTTAGCCCCAATCAGTCTTCAACTTTCCCACAGTATGCACATGCCATTAAACCTCCAAAAGCTATCAGGTCAGTATTTGTACAATAAGCATCTGGGTTCGATGCGTTGTAAATTTAAATTGTTATTTTTCACAAATGATGTACAAATATCATGTAATAATGGATTTTTGAACAATCAATTTGTAAATTTCATGGAAAAGTATCAACTGGACAGTAACTTATGTTAATAATTAGTGCTATTTCTTTTGTTATTAAGCCAAAATTGTTTAATCTAAGCAATTTAATGAACATAATTATTGAAAAGATCACTTATATAAAGTAGATAGTAATCAAGAAATATAATGAATATTTTATAAGTTCAAGGAAAATAAATTTTGATACAAATTTTATTAAATTGAAAAGCTGGTAACATTTTTAATTTAATCATATTTTATTAAATTAAGATTTTATATTTAGAAAATCTTAACACTATTTCTCTTATGATATTGAATAATAAACAACTATAACATTTTTATAGAGTTGGACGTGCAATTACACCACCAAATGCCTTAATGGGTCCTAGTTCAAATTCTTCAATGCCAACAGCTGCAGCAGTAGCGGCTGCAGCTGCTACAGCAAAAATTCAAGCAATGGATGCTGTTGCGAGTAACGCTGTATTAGGATTAGAAAATATTGTAAAAAATCGCGATTTTGAAATGAAATCATTTGATTCAACAATAGGAATATCTCCTATGCCTGCTTTATCACCAAATTTTGTAAATAATACGGAATTATCTCCAAAGACAACTGCACCCATAACACAAATAACAACAACATCACTGCAGGTGAGCATTCGCATTTTTATTTTCCTTATATTTTTTGTAGAGAAATATAATATTATTTCTCTTATGTATGATTTGAATTATTAATTAGTTAATTAACTGGAAACTTACATTATACTTTCTAATGTATTTAAAACTGATTAGCCAAAGATTTGAATAATTAAATTTCTGTAAAAAGGTATAACTTTTAAATTTCTTGGTAATGCGAATATGTGTATTACAATGTACCGCGAGAAGTTAAATATCGGTTGAGCAGCCTCAATTATTCGCCTTATTATACAATAAATAAATCTAACCCCCTTCAAAAATATTGAATTTAATCTTTAATTTTTTTGCAACTGTACTTTGATATTTGATATCCAATATTTTTGTAGAATTATTATATGGCCATCGATTGGATTCTGATTTCTTCTTTTTAGTCGTGTGTGAACAATTTTCATCATATATGCATTGCCATCTGATAATTTAATATCTTACACTTCCATTCCTTACTTCATAGAAGCGGATAAAAGCTTTTTAAACTGAGCTAACTATTTCTCTCGTTTTTCTCCATCTTTCACCTTTGCAATGTCCTACGATTTGTATGCATCCAACATCAAATGTGAACTCGAAGCAACTATAATTGAAATTTATCAATTGGAAAATATATATCAATTATCTGGTTTTACATTTTCAAGTATTTCTAAAGTATACTTTGTGGTGATGTTTCTTTAACCTATAGACAAACACAATCTTTATAACTTCGATCACACGCCATTGCTGACATATATTGTGATCGTCGATGATACCGCGTAGAGCTAAAGATGGGTTGAGTAACCTTGTCAGCCATTTTACTTGTCACCTGATAATTCTATTGTGTGATTATTATTAATCTTATTTAGTAGATTGAAACAGAGTTAATTTGTACAGCGATTCTTATGTACATATTCATAATTTTAAGCTGTACACACAAGGCATAGAGCGGAATTACAATGTTAATTTGCCGTTTCCAATAAATTGTTTAATCAATAAATAAACAAAACGTTTCAACCTATATTTTTTGTCACAATCACACATGTCATAATCGACAACTATGCAAGGTGTTCGCCGGGGAGGTTTCTAATTTATTTGTTTATGATTTTATAAAAAATTAAAACACGTATTCTGAGATTCTCCTCACTTAAGAAAAAACAATGTCAAAGATTTCCACAAATATACGAAGAATGTGAAATTGTTGACAGAGACAATTGATTTTTATTATTTATGAAAATAAATTATACATTTTATAAAATAGTAATATAAATTTATTTTCGAGAATTGTGTCAATTAATTGAGTGTTTAATTAGTTACTATTTAGGTAGTTTTAGTTATTTATTAATTTCTAATTTTTATAATAAGCTCATTTTTTTAATTTTTTTATACTAAAGTTAATTTTTAGGGAGCTGCTACCCTTTAATGTCTATGAACACAAACACTATTTAACTTATGAGTGCGGTTCATATGGAAAGAGGGGGAGGATTAACGCAGAAATCTGTGAACATTTGATTTACAATTTTGGAGGCCATACGGTTCAGGAAACACATCTTTTCAAAGAGGTTCCGCAGACAAAACGTACGCGATATGAAAGTTCCCCGAATTTTAATTGTGCGACCAAATATATAATCAACTTAACGAGATTGCGATAACCGAGCAAGTCAGTATCTAGCGGGAATACCCGAATATTGGGCATAATACCGGCGATAAGTCGCCTTTGAATTTTGTCGAGGAAACGGAGTGGTTCTCGCAGTAGCACCGGCTCAAATATGTGAATTGTTATCCATTAGGTACCTTTAATATGCTTTATATATAATGGCTATATTATCTGGACTGAAATATTTTTTACAACGACGAAAAAAATCAAGTCTTCTTCCACCGTTTTTAGCCGAGTTTAACATGTGATCATTTCAAAGCAGTTTAGAATTGATGTGCATTCGGAGAGAATTGAAATCCGTAAATTTCCATCAAATTAAGTTAGAAGCAGCTTGTCTATCTGATAACATATTTGTCTCTTAATTGCATTAAATTTTACAATATTTGCACGCCTACAAGTATAATACCATTGACCCCCAATCAGATATTATCACCATTAACCATAAACCCCGTTGACCTCCTATATTATATATATACATAAAATAATAAAATAACTGCGACTTTTCTTCACTTTTACTAACTTTTCATATATTTCCTTAAATCGTTATAATTTTTCAATTGAATTAAAATCTAAAACCAACTTTTAATACACGAAACCAAATTAAATTATGTCTATTTAACTTAAGCAAGCACTTTTGAATTCTTTTTAACAACTGTCTCTTAAGCTGTTTCGTTAGAACAAAGAATTATGGCAGAATCACAATTAAGAGGAACTAAATTGAAACGGTGTCGACTGATATTTATATAATTTTTGGATAAAATAATAGAAGAAAAATTAATGACAGAATCGCATTAACTTGCTTAGGCTAAACCTTGGGCTAAGCTATTTTAGCGTAGGTGAATTGTGGAATCGACCCCCTGATTAATGTTTTATTATATGTTGGAAATTACGTATGATAGATAATGCCAATTAAATGTCTGCCTCGCAAATGTAAGCTCTTTTTATATTATCACATTTTCACACATTTCAATTGACTGTTTTGTTTAAGTTGTTTAAGTGCTTTCAATTTGTTGACATAAACCTTGCGGTTTCAAAATCCTCACAAAAGAAGTGCGAGGATATTTAATCCGTTGACTGTAGTGGTCCATCCACAATATTTATTGCCATTTGTGGTGAAAATAGAGCTTTCGTAATTATAACATTGACTGTATTTTATATGGGAAGTTGCACCGTCTTGTTGGGGCCACATATGAACCAAACCTGGTCTAAAAAAAGTTATCAATCATATAACGTTAACGTCCTCCAAAAGCAGTTACAAAAAATTAAGGGCCAATGTTTTTCCACATAGCACATTATGTGTGATTTCGTTGCTAAGGTGAGTAATGAATAATTTGATGATTTTATATTATCCAGAACAAACTATTTTGTTTATTAACGTATCCATTTAAATGTAAATGGGCCTCATAATTCAGTATGATTTTTTTTATCAATATATGGTTATATTATGTTCATGAGTTATTGGCATATGTACAGCCTCGTAAATGGTCCTCTGAAAGAAGTTCCTGTGTGAACTTAATTTTAAATGGATACAAATGCAAGTCTATAGGCATAAGTTTCTTACAAAGTTGTTTTCTTATCTCCAATTTCTTTGCCACGGTGTCAATTTACTTGGCACGATGTCATCGGTACATCAGCAATGTTTTCAGTTGATATTCTCGTTCGTTGTGGGCCACGCTTGTATTTATCTGCTTTAGAATTCCTTTCATCAAAATCATTTAGTAAATAAAAAAAATAGCGTATTTGGTAGCAGTTTATTTTTTCGATTAAAACACGTAGGTTCATCAAATATTTTTCAATAATAAATTTGCCACATCTTTATTAAGTGTGATTTTTAATTCAATATATATATTTTCAGGCTCCAAAAATGGTAACACCTATATTAGGTCATGAAGGTACAATTAAAATAACGAATACTACAGCGAAACCCTCAACAGTAATATCTAGTCCATCATCGCCTGTTGTCAAACTCCACCATCCTGATGAAATATTAAAAAAAGTTCACGATAAGCAACAGGAAGAATTACAAAAAAAATTGATGGACGAAGGTGAACCTCAGACACTACAGCAACAAGAGACGATTTCAATAAAAGGTCAAAGTGCAAGACATTTAGTTATGCAACGTTTAATGCGACCATTAGATAGTAAAGTTATTATTTTAAGAAATATGGTAGGTCCAGAAGATGTGGATGAGATGTTACAAGAAGAAATTCAAGATGAATGCAGTAAATTTGGATTTGTTGAAAGAGTAATTATTTATAAAGAAAAACAAACGGATAATGAAGAAGATGCAAACGCCGATATTATTGTTAAAATATTTGTTGAATTTTCGCAACCGACAGAATCGGAAAAAGCCAAAGACGCATTAAATGGTCGATATTTTGGCGGTAGACTTGTAAAATCAGAATTATATGATCAAGCATTATTTGATCACGGTGACCTCTCTGGATAGAATACAATATATTATAAGTAAAATTTCTATTAAATAATAAATAACTAATTTTTAAACATTTTCGTTCTATAATATTTATTATTTTTCCTTCCCTGGCGTTGTCTCATATTCATTATATTTAGGAAATGGACCAGCTCCAGTTACTGTTTTTTCTTCTATTAAAAATTGCTTATCTATTTTAGCTGCGTTAACCCTTTTCATTTCGATAATGGCAAGATTTTGTAACAGTTCCTCTTTTGTTGGAGGCTCTACCCTAATATTGTAATTAATACTGCATTAAAATTTAATTATTTAAAAAAAATGTATTTACCTTCTTCCTCGTAACCATGCTTCCCACTCAGCTGTAATTTCTTGATCAAAAGCTTCTTTATTCTTTGGTTCAAACCATCTTGAAGACTTTCGTTTACCGATTGCTGGATTTGGTGGGATTTCATAGTATTTGTTTCCATAATAATCTTCTCCAATCAGCTTTCCATTAATTTGTCTTGGTTTAAGCGAACTTATAAAATTGTTATAAATCATTTTTAAAATGGATCTAGGTGGTGGTTTTGACATTCCTATTATCTTAACTATAAAAATATAAAAAATTATATATGTTATAAAAATATTATAAAATTAACTTGGTTATCGTTTGTTCATCATGATTTGAACAGATACAATGTAGAGGACAACGAAACACAACACAAAAACTTGAAATATATTGTGGAAGGATGACTTTGAAACAGGGATAAGACAAGGCATAAAAGAAGAAGCTATCCATTAACAATATAGCCCACATGTGAAACGATGTCATCTGTACCAACAGTCAATATTTCGTTTTAAATTTTTCAGTGTTTTATCGCCCTGTGGAATAAATGCATTGACGGATCTCAAAATAGAACAATCACAATCTGCCGATGTAGACACTTTTCGTTTAGCAGCTGATTGAAGTATTGCATCCATGTGTTAAAAAAATATCATCAGAATTGAAAATTACAGTCATCATTGGTTTGAGTTTGAGTTTAGTAAACTTATTCTATTTATTAGTTTATGTAAAGTTCAAGAGAATGATGACGATGTTCCCAATGATAAAATTAAAAGATAGTTATTTCTATGGGTAATGTGAATGCAAACTTTTGACTCTGATACCATAAATTGAGGATATGTAATGGATGCGCACGTAATATCCAAAATAATCTTGTCTCAACAACTACCAAATATTGTTTAAATTATTATGATTTATTCAAGTATAGACGCTTGTTGGCTAATTGTAAATTCAGATCTGGTAGAAAGTTTAATAGTAGATATATTGTAAAGAATTGTATTTCATTAATACATTCATTCTTTCTTATAAACATAAACCAAATTTCATTTAAATCAGTTGTCTGTCCATAATTATAGTAAGTGCAAATGACAGATGGCCTGGTCTCTAGGATTGAAAAATGTTTACATTTTTGTACAATAAGACACTACATATTTAATTAAATTAATTGAATTTTTAGCAATTATTATTAATTGTATTACCTGTTTTTATAACACTATTGTCTTATTAATTATTTTTCAATTTAATGTAAATTCGATAAATAATAATATTAAATAACATGGAATATGTTTATTTATTAATATTTAGTCAAATTTTGCAGAGACTGGTTGCAAACACTTTATCCCTGTTCGCAATAAATTAATTCTCCACAACAGTAATACTCCACAAAAGAAATTCTCTACAAAATGAAAAATACTGTTTTGCAATATATTCGCGGAAATGTTTTCCAAGCCATTTACAGAGTTCTAAGTACACCGGAGAGGATTCAATATATATCATCATATTTGTCATCATCATCGTTGATTCATCACAATTAGTATTGGTATTGATTTTGGAGATGATGAGCAGTCTATCATAACGATTAGTTATATATCGATGAACGTTGGCGGAAATACAAAGTCATATTAATTAAAAGAAAAGGTAAGTGATGATTATAGTCTCATGTATGGGTGATACAACTACTATACATATAGTATATGAATATAGATATTGAGATATCTTTAACTGCCTTCGTATATGTATTTATGGATGGTTCTGTTATATATGTTATATGCGAATTCACTGATGTGATCAAAAGTTAATAAACCATCGTTATAATATATGAAATTCTACGTTGGAAACTGGTTATATAACGGTTATACAACTTTGTTATATAACGGTTAAGGTTTGAAAGCGTTAACATTACGTTTTAAACACATTGATACCATATTCACAGCTGGTTAATGCCCCGGTTTTTTATCACTTCGTTATAAAATTCTGCTACTATAACGTGATTTAGAGACGATACTGCAACGTTCTTATTAACGTTTTGTATCGTTTATGTTAAACGTTATTGCAATGTTTATATATAAGGTATTTATACGAGATACACATTGTGATTAGATAACGCAGTAACAACGTTAAGTTAACAAATAAAATACTTTTCAAATCACAAAATTCATTTTGCTCTTTAAAAATCAAGAAAAAATTTCATTTAATATTAAGTATTTAAGTTATTTCAAATTAAACATCTTCAAATTTCATTTAATATTAAGTATTTAAGTTTCCATTTTAATTTTAAAAATTTCAAAGTTAATTTGCATATTCAATAACCATCTTAATTTGACACGTTAGGACGACGTTGTATATTGTTATTAGCACCGTCCGTGATGTCTACGCCTCAAAGTATGGCTTATGACTGAGAAACCTCAAATTCGGTTAATACGAACAATGATACGATAAATATATGATAAAGTTTCACAGCAAACGTTACATTAATGTTTACTACGACACGTTTCTAAATACGTTGTCAATTTACTTATTTAAAACTGGTTAATGTTACGATAAATTAAAACGTAAGACAAACGGTAAACATTCATATGTTTTAAAAACAGGTTTTATTCATGTTACGATCTAACGAAATGTAATAAATAAACTATAAAATAACAAAGTTTTAATAAGGTTGACATAAAACGTTAGTTACTCGAAAAATGTCAACATGATTTGTTTACACGTTTAGACAACCGTTAATATGGTGACGGTTTAACGTAGTTTATATCGAGGAAGAAAAAAACGTGTTGGACCGTTGCGATATTCTTAAATTGTTAAACCAAAACATTTAGAAAACAGTATATTTACGTTATTATTTAACAAATAGGTTTATTGTTTAACTTTGTGATATATTGCTACTAGGGAGGTGTACTTAATAGTCCTCTGTCGATTCCACATATTTTAACATTTCGGCTTTTAGGACAGTGCAGTTCCTGCTATATACACACACACAGCTTAGTATACCCAATTTGGATGAAATATTTTTTCTGTATATGCAACATGGTTCTCTTTTAGTTCACACAAATTGGATTATTAGTAATATAATTACATAAAATTGTAAGAAATTATACTAAAAAAATTCATTGACAAAAAATATATAAAAAAAAATAATTCTCTTCATTACAATATTACCAAATATCTATTAATTCAAAAATAAGACTTTACTTATTGCAAACGAAAGAAAGTGACAGAGATATTATTCCAAATAAACAACAAAGGAAATTCAAACAAATTCAATTTGAGTGGGCCTATTTTTTCTGCGATAAAATCAATTGAAAAAAATTTAATACATAGTCGGCCATCTATTGTCTTAAATAGCTAACACCATGTCCATACTATTTAGTATATATACAAAGGTGTTACTTAAATTAAAAAAAAAGTTACTTAAATTAAAGTTGACTTCTGAGATAGAGTCATTACAGTGTGAAATAGCTTAAGACGATAAGAACGTAAGCATTATTATAATTTGTTTACTCGTATATATTAATATTTTGAATATAATTTTTATTTATTTATTTATATATACGCTTAACAGAATTTTTCATTTAGAAAATTGCCACAGCGCAAAAATAATCAAGAAACAAATGTAAAGTGGAATTTTGGTTTAACCAAAGAAGTAAGCATTGTTTTTGGAGGTTATCAAATTTTACATACAGTATTTAAAATATATGTTTCTAATTATTTCTACTTTGTAGGATGTAAATGGAACTTGTAAGAGAAAAAAGGCTACAAATACCGTTGGTGATGACAATATTACACTTAACGTGAAAAACAAATTCTCAAATATCGCAGGTTTTAGATGATAGAATATTTGATAGCAAACTATTTTTAAACAGGGCAATACTAAGACCATATTAATTGGATTTACATGTAGTAGTGATATGGATGTGTTAATTAGAATGACCAATTGAGCAACCAATAATTACATAAATTTTAATAAAATGGAAGTACTATGTTTACTTGATAACATAAAAAAAATATTGTTGGATCCGAAGAAATGTGTAACATCGGCATCGAACCAAGTGAAGATCAAGTGCATTTACCCGAAAGAAACAAAAAGTCCTATTAAATATCCGTTGATATTTACAGGATAATTTCTAATGGCAAAACTGAGAGAATAATATTGAAAGTAACAACACTTTAAACATACTTCTTAAGACATCGTAATAAATACCTTGGATTATTTCTTTATTTTAATAATTCTCAATTGAGTTTTTATAATTAAGAATTTGTTTTCCAATTGATGTTCAATTTCTGTGGATAACGTCGATACGAAATCATCTTTTATTTTCTTATGATTTAACAATCGACCATCCAATTGAAATTTTATTGAAATCCCGGAAATTTTATCCAAGCTTTGTGGATGCTATGCTTTTAATATTATAGACTTTCCTCTCCACGGATTATAATATAGAATTATTAATAGGATATAGTCTCATATATCTTCAAGTATGGAAATAAGTTTTAAATGCAAATTTACGGTTATTACGTTTTTAATATAATATCTTAGGACAATCTCCAAACTTTTGTAATACGAAAATTGTTTTACAAAATGTCCAATATATGTAATATTAAAAGAAATTCTCATTAACATCTGAAGATATTTATTGAATTATATTATGTTCCATTCCATAAGTTCTGAAACAGGTTACATAACTTGTCACATTTAAGTTGGATTGTATGGACAAAGTCCTATATATATCAACAGAAAAGTCTTTGATTTATACATATGAATTATTCTAATAAATGTATAAGAATATTAAATATATTTCCTTGCTTGTTATCCATTGATTGGATATAATCCAGTATATATCAACGGAAAAGTTTTCAATTTAGAAAAAAAATTTGCAAATAGGACTTCTTCTAATAAATATTTGAGGATATTTTCCATTAATAGACATTAAAGGAAAATGTTAGGAAAAAATCCTTCGCTTGTCCGTAAAGAACACAATACTTTTGAAAACTATTGCCAGTCGTGTTCAGTTAATCACAGCCTACATACAATATCGTGTTTTAGTTAATAAAAAAAAAAAAAGTATTAATATATTTAGTTGGTGGAAATAAAGTTAATAAATCAGCAGTAAGTACTCGTTTAAATTTAATAATTAATATAACTTTTAATTAATTAAGAACTTTTCAAAATAACTGAATTTGTGGCGTAAATCCACATTATGGGGCGAGGGGCGCAGAGCGCCCCGCGCCCCCTTAAAAGTTGCGTCTCTATGAGTATGTTACGAATCTAAGTCAAAGTCGCGTCGCTCGGCCCTCCCCCTTCCGCAGGGGTGCAAAGCATTTTTTTTTCAAAATCACTTTTTTTGTCTTAACATGGCGTAAAGTCAACGGAGAAATTTTGCAAATATATTTTTGGATAGGTATTCATAATTAGAATAATTTAAAAAAATTCACTCCCCCCCATGAACCTACAGGGGTGTAAAACGTATTTTTTTTTAAATCTCTTTTTTTTATCATAATATGACGTAGGGTGAACTGTGAATTCTTGCAAATATGTTTTTAGGTAGATATTCACAATTAGAATAATATGTGAATAGCGGTCACCCCTCCTTTAAAATACAGGGGTGTAATGCGGTTTTTAACACTTTTTCGTGATTTTTGGTTCTTTTTTGTATTTTTAGTATACACGCTTACGCATTGACAAAAAAAGCAACAGGGGTGGAAAACGTGGCTGAAATGCAGAATTAAGAAATTTTTCTCCCTAAAATAATTAACCCTTCTAAAAAATACTGTGGTTGATTTTTAACACATATATAATGGGACCCCGGACGGGGTGTTCTCCAAATCCATTAT
>JANSTX010044028.1:0-12407 GCA_027564355.1 Penthetria funebris | reverse complement strand
CCGTTCGTCCGTCCGTCCGTCCGTTCGTCCGTCCGTCCGTCCGTTCGTCCGTCCGTCCGTCCGTTCGTCCGTCCGTCTGTCCGTCCTTTCGTCCGTCCGTCCGTTCGTCCGTCCGTCCGTCCGTCCTTTCGTCCGTCCGTCCGTCCGTCCGTCCGTCCATTCGTCCGTCCGTCCGTCCGTCCGTAACTTGAGAATGTGTCGCGATATCGCTATGAAATTTTGCACATGTTACTTTTATCTGATTTGTGAGGTTAAGTTCGTAGATGAGAAAAATTGGAGTACTCCTTCAAGTACCTCCCATACACACTTTTTACTCCCTTTTCAAGATTAAAATTGGGTGAATAATATCAAAGACAATATAAAAAAATGCTTTGAGCTATCGCTATAAAATTTTGTATGTGTCACTTTTATATAATTTGTGAGGCTAAGTTCAAAGATGAGTAAAATTGGAGTACCCCTTCAAGTACCTCCCATACAAACTTTTTACTCCATTTAGATCAAGATTGTTTGTATAATACATACAAACTTAAAACTTTACATATATAACTGATATTATAATTGAAAGAATGTGTGGGAGTATGAACTTTATCGGATTACTCCTCGAAGTACCTCCCATGTATATTGTGCACGATAACTTGAGATTACTTTGACTTATCGCCATGAAATTATGTACGGGTCATTTTTATCTCATTTGTGAGCGATTGTTTGGTGGTGAGAAAAATTGGAGTACTCCTTCAAGTACCTCCCATACAAACTTTTTACTAACTATTAATTTCCCATGTAGATTGTGTTCTAATGCACAATCAATTATGACATTAACTTAACCACTTTGGATCTTCCGAATAAGTGTATCTTCGCTTCATGTAACAGTGTATTTATCTTTTGTATTTTAATAAGAATATATTTATCTTCCTTGCTTGTCATGTTAGTCCAGATCTTAATATCATATACTATTACGGTATTGTGATGACATTTAATACAGGACCAAGGATTCATGTCAATTGATGATAACATCACAATCCATATGGACAATGTAAATTATGCTTATTTTTTTATGGAAAAACACAATCAGTTGAAAATATATTTTCTTATCTTCACATAGTTCAAGATTAATATTATTTGTTTAAGCAAGAGTATCTTTACGTCAAGATAAAAATTAAACTGTTGATTGGTATGACTCTGACCAAATTTTTTTCTCATTTGAAATGCCACATTTTCATATTCATAGTAACAATAAACGAATGTATGATTGACTGTATCAATTATTTTAGCCTCTTGGAAACATTTGATACAAGATATGTTCAACTTTACTTCCTTATTCATCACTTTTGTAATTCTTAAAACAAGTGCAGGTTGTTGAGATATTTTTGCCAATTTACCTAATTAACTAATTTAATGATATGATGTTAGTAAAATTATTTACGACATAGCCTCACACTTAGAGGACTCAAGTTCCATGACTGATTGCATGATTTCAAATAATATTAATCTATATCTTTAGATTGCATTTAATCGTTTACATCTTTGTCCACTGGGAACAATTCAGTGGTCAGATTCAGATTGTAATGATGATAATAAACAAATATACATTCTGAGTACCATATTTGCAGGATATAAAAGGCTTAATAGCTTACCTATAAGTACACCCAGTTTATCAATAAATTTATTTTCTAGAAAAAAAATTGTATTTCTGCTGCAGATGAAATTTTGGCCAAAAATAGTATTTAGGGGAACTGACCGACTAATCAGGCCTACTATACAACCACTTTGATCTTTTGACTATATTTTACGAGCGTTCTGATGCTAATACAGATTTGATTTACAACATCGAAAAAAAACCTTTACTGTATTTATAAAGAACTATAACTAATGATAATTTACTAACTGCAGATTTTCAGTCCATAACCTTATTAATAAATGTCGTGCTTTTCGACGGACCCACATGATCACAGATCACCACTATAAATCGGTTTCTATGTAACTAAATTCGTTATAGATACCCACTTGATCCTTAATCACCACTTTTATTTTATTTGAACATTTCTTTTCCTTATATCTAATCTGACATCAAACATTAAGAATGTATTTAATAAATCCGTCTCACCAATCATCATGTATCATTATTTGGCATACCTTCCCAATACTATAATCATCAACCTAAAATTTATTTACTTAAAATTTCAATTAGCACAAATGGTTTTTAGTACTCTTTTTTTCCCAGTTTATGTACTAATCACACTTGCACAGTTTACATACGTTAACAAACACGTTAAGAGTTGTCAGTAACATTACCTAATGCGAATTTATTTTCACCACAACTTGAAGCATAATTCTTGAATCGCATTCGGCCAACTAAACATAGCCAGATGCTATGTTTCCTTATGTTGTTTGAATCTGTAACCAATTTTACATACAGTGTATATGTATTTCAAATAATTTCGAAGAATTTATGCAGATATATAGTACCACCAATCATACGATGATAAGATAAGAAGGCAATATGTACTATGATCAACCATTATCCTGAATTTAGTTCCTGATAAAATGTTTACTGTACCTTCACTAGGTTGCTGCTGAGAAAATAGTTCTAAATGCCCACTATCAATTTGACTTCAGCTACAATAGTAAGTGATTGGGCGATTTGGGCACCTCTTTAGAGACTAACATCAATTAAACCAACTTATATAGCTGAGAGCGGCACTACAATGTTACTTTGCCGTATCTAAATATACATGTACTATCAAATGTGAACTGAAATAATTATAATCGAAATTTACCAACTGGAAAATGGTCTAGAATTTCTTAGTGAATAGTTACTATACTATCGTTTACAATAGTAAATACAATCTACCAATAATATAAGAAATATAATCTTGCTAATTTTTATTATTAATTTATTTCAATTTAAATAAATATCCTGGTTCAATTCCAGTTATGTGTTGCTGTATATAAACCAAATTCACGGAATCCAAGCCAAGATTCTTCAGTTACTTGTGTAATCATTGTTGCAGGTAAATCGAAACCCGTAGTACCACCACCAGTAAGTTCAATTGTATATGATAATGGTATTCCTCTGGATGCAACATAATCATCACTAGCTCCAAAAGCTGTAGATAGTAACCTTGCTGCATTACCAACTTGATATATTGTTCCTGCTATAGTTGCTACTGCTCTTGCATAATTTTCACCAACTTCATGATGTTGTTGCCAATTATCAATGTCAATACTAAAATATATAGTGTACTTACAATTAAGTAAAATCAATTTAAATTTAAATTCCATGATAGAATCTATACACTTAGAATGTACTTACATTGCATAACCCCAAGGATATAATACAAAATCTCCAAATGAATGTATACTGGCATATAATTTAATATTAGATTGATATCGATCAATGATACTGCGAACAGCTTGAATTTCTGGCTCAGAAAATGGCCCTGCCCCAGGGAATATTTCAGAACATTGCTGTATAGGTGAAATAAAATTTTTAATTTATAGAGTTAATCAGTTTAGAAAAATATTTTTTTTTATGTTTATCTTACGTTTACACTTGTCTGCCACATATGACCGTAATTTCTATTGCCATCGACTCCTGGGCAAATTGCTAATGAATTGATTCGCCTATTTTTTCTCCACATACGATTCTTGAGTAAAATGAAAATTAATAATAATATTTTACACATTCTAATAAATTCTCGTATTCTGTATAAATATTATATGCTTACAGAACTATGTGAAAAATCATAACCATCAGGATTAACATTTGGAATAATGATCCAATCGACATTATTTAAAATATCCAAATTTTGGGAATGATGTACAACTAGTTCATGCATCAATTTAACAGCAACCATATATGCAATCCATTCACGAGCATGAACACCAGCTTCAACAAAAATAATTGGTCTACTTCCATCTACTGTTCTTCCTGGTAATGAAATTTTTACAGCTCTTATCAATTGTCCTTCAATACTATTCCCAACAATTTCAGTTTGAGCAATATCACCATAATTTGAAACTAAATAATCGATATAGTTATTAATTTCAGTTGTTGACCAATAATGATTAAAGTCAATTGTACTGCGTCCTGAACTTCTATCCATTGCTATTCTTGCTTGAGCTCTTTGAAACTCTTTACGTTCAACTTCGAAAGCCCTATAAAGAAAGTCGACCTTATGTGTAGTGAAAATGTAAAATTTTTATTGACCACAATAAATTGAGTACCTTTCTGCATTTTCTATACTTAGTTCATGGTGAATGCCAGCACTTTGAAGAAAATCAACAAATGGACCCTCTGTTAATGGTGCGACCATAATTCTGATTGGTTTTAAGTGTGTACGTGATATTTGATCCCAGAAATCAATGCCTTCGACTTCTTGCCATCGTTTGATATTATGAACATCATCTTCAGTTTTTAGTAAAACGGAGTACACCCTATAGCTATAGTAATTTTTTTTTTTAATGTATTTCAATATTTATAATTATGTAATTAGCAGTTCATTTTAAATTGAATGGGTACCGATAAATTTGTATTTTTTTTTTAAAATTAGATTGTTTAGCAAATGCTTTTATTGATCTTCAAAGTATTTGCATTTAAGGTTCATACACATTTGAATTCATTTAAACCGATTATCACATCACAAAGTTGGTATGACAATAACTTGAGATTAATATGCTTCAACGGGTATTCCATGCATAGTAATAACTAAGGACTCTATTGGGAAATAGTCATTAGTTTCAAAGCTTGTCTCGATGATGGATAAAACGACGTTTTTCGTGCTTTTTCGTCAACGCCAATCAGCTATTTGGGTATTTCGAAATAATCCGATATTAATAAAAAATTATCGCTTCTTTCATTAGTTATAAGCCATGTAGTGACCGTAACATTTTAGAATAGAAAACTGCGTATCAAAAGTCACCAACAGAATTTTGGTAAGCGAATGGTTGCTTACCAGTTTTTATAACAATATACTGAATATTATTTTTTCGATTGTCTTTAGACCTTGATCGTTAGTTGCAAAATTTCAGCTTGGTATGACTGGAAATTCTCATAAATATATGAAAAAAACAAAACTGTGTACTTTACCAAAGCAGTTTGAAGTTAGCCAGTGACACTTTCTATTTTTATTTCTAATTGAAAACCCAAGTAGAATTTGAATATTGTAATTATTATAATAAAAATAGCAATTACATATTAAGCAACTTCATTCCCATAGCCAAAAAAAAAAAGTCTGTAATTAAGCAAATTTAATTCACAAAGCATTAAAGTCAATGGTGCAATTAGTTTTGAAATTAAGAAAATCCCAATTATTGGCGACAAATATTCCCGCTCGTCAATATTGAGTTTTAAAAACAGATTCTTCTGAATTCTAAAGTTTTTACTATTTTACATTCATAAGTCTATGCTTTTTGTCTTCATCACTGCATTAGTAAAAAAACATAAGAACTTTGCTAAAATCATTAATTTATGCATAATTTGTTTGTTAATTAAACTATATTTGATCTTTTAAATGGATTGAATATAATTAAAAAATTTAAAATCGTTTGCAAATCCATCAACGTATAGGTAGCTGAGGAACTCTAATTTTTTAATTACACTTGAAATGTCAATGTCAATGTCAATGTCAAATGGCGGAAATGGACACAATTTGGAATCTGAAATGTTAGAATCTGGCACAGGTTCACAGGAATTTAAGAGACATAAACTTATCATTCTTGAACGAAATTCGATGATAGAAACAGCGAAATACCTACATCAATGGAAAGAATTTGTTTTTTTTTCTTGATAGCAAAGTAAAATGGATTACAGTCGCGGGGTGGCAGTCATTTCTTTTATCAGCCTCTGATCCATTCCTGTTAATTAATCATACTATTACTCAACAATTATTTTATATCACCATATTTAAGATTCACGTAGATTGCTACAATCTTTAATAAAATATGGTGTGATTGGTGTTACACTATTCAACAACAAAATAATCCAAAACGAAATTTTTCTATATTATTCTGCTACTCTAATACTGAATTAAACTTCCATAGATATAACTTCCATAAGTACTACGTCTGCAGCTATAGCTACGATCACTGAAGTAAACACAAATTTGCAAGTACTTAAATTAATTTAATGCACAATATTATTATT
Organism: Penthetria funebris; assembly: GCA_027564355.1. Taxonomy (NCBI): domain Eukaryota; kingdom Metazoa; phylum Arthropoda; class Insecta; order Diptera; family Pleciidae; genus Penthetria; species Penthetria funebris. Next base: position 6,262 of record JANSTX010044028.1, on the reverse strand, counting down.
TTCAAACTTGATAAATTAGACAATTACAAACAGGTTTTATCACAATTGTTAATACTAAAACCTACCCTTCATACGACACCCTAGTAGCTATACAGCTACAAAATGTTAGCGATAAAATCAAAAGTATTGCTTTCATAGCTAGAAAGAACTAAAGGAAATCATTCAAATCGCATTTTATTTATATTACTTTTTGTTTTTAGTATCCATAATTTGACTGATAGAGTTTCAATCTTTAAAATTGAACAACGTTTTGGTTCTAATCTTTTTAAATTTTCAATAATTTAATTTAGTTGATAATAATCCTAATTAACGAACATATATTTTCTCTGTAACAATTACAAGAATATTGACATATCGATTAAAGTGTAAATGTTCAATTTAATTAATATGTTGATAACACACTTTAGTGGACTATCAGTTCTAGAGATGATTGATTTTAAGATTAGTAACATTATAAATATTTAGTTATAGGCTCAGTATGTGTTTAGGCCATGTATCATATCAGCGACATATCGTTTTTGGTGAATGTATTCAATTCGAAAAAGTTAACTAACTTCGAAAATGGGCTACGCCATTTGTCCATGTGTCAACTGGTTGAAATTGCCAACTGGTTGTAAAAACATCTCAACCAAAAACTGGGTAGCAGAAGAAGATTTATGCACCACTCTGCTGAAATATTCAAATATTTCAACGGATATTTATGATTAATCCTATATTTTTCAGTTGATAATTTTCTTCTTCTTCATCTTCTTCTTCTTTTTCGCCGTTTTCCAGATACAAATCCACAAACCTATAAAATGTACCAACGTTTTTCATCAAAGCAAAGATTATGATCTCCTGATACAAATCCAAAAAACCTATAAAATGTACCAACGTTTTTCTCAGAAACAAAAATTGCAAATTCTCATAAACGGTTAAAGATAGAGGGAGACCTTGTGTAAATGGTAAAATACGTAGTAATGCTTACTCCATTTTTACATATATGCTAGATATTTTGCTACAATAAATTAGTTAAATAACCGAAAAAACTCTAGCTATTACAAGGATGTCAGCATCGCTTTTAATTGCAAAAGATGCACAACGTCTTTCTACATATTTCATCCTTAGACATAAAAACTGTATCTATAAACGTTTCTGAGATATTTGCATTTTAAATAAAATACATGTCCTAAAGATTATGATCTCCTGATACAAATACACAAACCTATAAAATGTACCTACGTTTTTCATCAAAAACATAAATTGCAATTTCTCGTAAACGGTAAGAGATAGAGACATGGTGTAAACGGTAAAATATGTAATAATGCCAACTACATTTTTGGTATGCAGTGTCATCCCGATAAAAAGTCTTACTTTGGTGGAGTACCTGCGTTGACTGCAAAACAATATTTAATCCAGTAATTTGCTGATTAGGATGTTCTTCGTTCAGAAGCTGATTGAAGTAATTTTTCCACCAATTATTTGCTTTTCTGTCAGCAATAAAAAAATTTCCATTTTCATCTTTTATTGTGTTGTATGTATGTCTTTACCTAAAATATTTTCTTTAGCAACAATATTGCATAACTCGTTTTGATCGACATACTCAAGAGGTTCATATAGCTTATTTGCGTAGTTCTAGCTTTAGAAACAGCTGCCGCCCTTCTTATTTCCCATCTTGCTAATTTATACATATCACCCAAAACGAGCCTGAATTGATTTAAGCCATCGATTTTAGATCTTTCCAGAATCCCATCTTTGTGAATTCATCATGTGGAGAATATACTTAAATAGTGTTCATGATTGTTTGTTTGTCTAATAACATTTTTAAAGGCAGCAATCATTTATTCTATCTATAGGCACAACCCTTTGTTGGATGATTCTGTTAAACAACTAATCTTATGTCGTATTAAGGGCCACCACCGTTTTAATAAACTTTATAATCATGGCCTATTTGGGCCATTCACCCTTTCTATTTAGTTTCTTGTATACAATCTACTTGGATATTTCATCAGCTTAACACATCTGCTACCTGCTCTGCAAAGTCAGTAACTAAACTCACTAGGTCGTTAGATGCCAAAGTTGTTGAATAATCTCTACTATTATAATTTTGACAGAATCCTGACCAACGAGTTCCCCGTTATGTTTAGCTTTAATTGAATTTGCAAAAATAATAGCCTAGGTACAGTCGGTATATTACGGTGATTTTCATTGACTCTTGATTTAAGCTAGTATATATGGTAGTAATGTCATACGCTCCTAGAGACCCATTTGCTTTCAATGCTTTTTAACGTCATATGTTAGCTAGCGCTCATCGATTAAGAAATATATGAAATGGAGGACTTATAATATTTGACAATTTATTTGACCATTGATATGATACTACTGAAATAGTGTCGCATACAGAATACTCGGCTTGATGAGAATAAAGTCTGTTACTCGCCCGCAAGTTTCAAATAAATCTAAGGTTGCGCATTTTTAAGTGTTTAACGGTACATATAAATGGTAGTAAAATTTTAAAGGTAACTATTAACATCGTGTTATAACTTTTTATGCAATTTTTCGTCATAGATGTCTTTGGTTTGTCCTTAACATGTTTGATTTTTGCGATATACAATATTAATTGAAAATTTGTGGAGAAAGGAAAACCTGGAAGCGATGAATGGGACATTGTCAATTTAATACAGTGGAATTGGATTGGGTATATACTGCGACGACTATTTGATTATATTACAAAATATGCATTTGAATGGAATTCTCAGGATAGTAGAAGACTAGTAGCAATAAACAGTCATTAATGAGTTGAGTATCACTGATATGGAATGGTGCGAGGTGAGTGAACTGGCCAGAGATTTTAAACAATGATGGTTGTTTATTTACGGTATATGTTCTCGTGTTGAGAAAATGTCGAGATGATGATGATTTATGTACATATTTAATAAAATATATATTTCATATAATTATTCCAGTATAAAAGTAAAATACTAACTCTTAATCATACATTTATTTAAAGAAAATAATATTCTAAAATTTTTAATTATAATGTAAAACTTTTATTAGTCAAAGTTATGCGTTGCGGTATACAAACCAAATTCACGGAATCCAAGCCAAGATTCTGTCTGCACTCTTGTAATTTGTGAAGCTGGTAAATCAAATCCATTTTGAGCCCCACCGCTTAATTCAATTGTGTATGATAATGGTATTCCTCTGTATGCAGTATAATCATCGCTGGCTCCATATGCTGGATAAAGTAATATTGCAGCATTGCCAACTGTATAAGTTGTTCCAATAACTGAGTGTACAGCAGCCGCATAAGTATCACCTAATTCATGATGTTGTTCCCAATTATCAATATTAATACTAAAATTTTACAATAAAAATTTAATCGAGAAAATGTTCGTCTTTTTTCTTATTTAATATCGGTGACTTACTAGTCATAACCCCATGGGTATAAAACCCAATCACCATATGAATGAATACTTGCATATAATTTAATACTTGATTGATATCGATCAATTATACTTAGAACTGCCTGATTTTCTGGTTCGGAAAATGGACCAGTTCCAGAGTAAACCTCACCACATTGCTGCAATAATAAATAAGTTACATACATGTATTTGAATTAGAATGGAAATGAATTTCAAGATGTATACATTAGAATAAAGTTGCCACATGTGAGCATAATTTCTATTGCCATCAACACCAGGACATGCTGCATTTGAATTAATTCTTCTGTTTTTCCTCCACATACGATTCTAAAAGATTACATTCTAGTTTTATATTTAATGTAATCAAAATAACAAAAAATTATTTTAAAATTCATTTACTGTAGAATGTGTATATTCATATCCATCTGGATTCACAATTGGAATGATAATCCAATCAATTTGATCAAGTATGTCATGATTTTCATGGTGGTGTTCAACTAATTCATGTAGTAATTTAACTGCCACCATATATGCGATCCATTCTCTAGCATGCACACCGGCATCAACAAATACAATGGGTCTACTTCCATCCACTTCACCGTGCAATGAAATTTTAACAGCTTTTATTAATTGTCCCTGTATACTGTGGCCAATGATTTCAGAACTAGCAATGTCACCATGTAAATTGACTAAATTATCAATGTAATCATTAATTTCAGTTCTGCTCCAAAAGTGCTCAAAATCTATTGTTGAACGACCTTCGGCTCTGTCTTGAGCAATTCTCAATTGTGCTGCTTCAAAATCTGTACGTTCTTTTTCAAATATTCTATGCAATAAAAGTTACATGTTATTAAAGTTTTATACGGAATATTTCCTCAAATTACCGTTCAACATTATTAATTATCAATTCATATGGAATATTAGCACTATCCAGAAAATTAAGGAATGGACCTTCAGTTAAAGGTGCAACCATAATTCTTGTTGGTTTTAATCTTAGTCTTGATAATTGATCCCAAAAATCAATACCATCCACATCTTGCCAATGCTTCAAATTAACTGTGTCTTCCTCTGTTTTTGGCGACACATTATACACGTTATAACTGAAAATAAATGCATTTGAATTAGTGATGAAGTAATTAATAGTTAATTTAGCCGAAAGTAGCAACATTCAAGAGTAATGTTAAAAGAGGAATTATAGTTCAGATTGACGCACCTACAGATCAGGAATCGCTTTGTGATAAAAATACATTGTCAACTTTTACACTGTCTTGTTCAGATTAAGAAATCGGATATTGTCATATGCATGGCTGACGCTAATATAAAGGCTCGAATAACATAAGATGGGAGTCTGTTATAAGTATAGACGGAGTAGGTGATATGAACAATAATCGTGCGGAAATGTAGTATAATCATAACTCTGTGATTGGTGGTACTATATTTTCGCAGGAAAAAATACGTAAAGATACTTTCACAGAACGGGCGTACCAGAAATCAAATAGATCACATAACATTCAGTAGAAGATGGAGAAATTTTCTGTTGGACGATCGTAGGTATAAGGGCGCGAATGTTCTTAGTAACCACTACTTGATTATTGGACAGATGAAATTAAAACTTATGGCATTCATAAGAAGACAACCTAGACAACTGTGGGACGTATGAATGTTTGCTAAACTTTGTAATACAGAGGTAAGACAACGGTTCACAAGCGATTTGGCAAATCGATTTGTTTGTGACGGTTTTCGACGAGACACAGTTCCAGACATATTGAGCCATGCCGATGAGAATGTTATTCGTTTCATTAGTTATGAAAGGAGGGAATGGTTTAGTAATAATACTTGGAATCAAATAATAGCGAGAAGAAACATCAAGAATGCGATTAGCAACAGCAATGCGATGTACCAACATAATTTCAAGACACAATTTATTCAATTGGACAAGGAGATTGGTGTGATAGGTGTACCGTTTGGAAACGTTGCACTTCGGGCACAACATGCTGCAAATTCAATCAACATGAGGAAGATTTACCGTCGGGCAGGAAAACTAACAGGACAGTTTTTTATGACTAAACGTCCAATTTAATTTAGGAACATTTTGTTGACGTCAAATGCGATTCAGCAAATGGAAAAATAGACTGAGTACTTTCGTGAATTACTGAATAGGTCTGAAGAACAGTTTGTTCTGAGTCCGGTTGACCGAAGATCAGCTTCAATTCATGGTAAAATTAAAACACCTAAAGTCGCCGCCGATGACATATCACCCGAAATTTTAACAATTTCGATAGCATATTGAAACAGGCAGGTTTCACCACTGACAGATCGTGCACAGACCATATATCAATAATTTAAGGATTATTGTTGAACAATCGATTGAATGACAAACGCCATTGTATATGTTATTTGTTGACTTCAAACAGGTTTTCGATGATATTGATCGTGGCATACTGTGGACAATTTTCGAAAGTTATGGAATTCCGTTTGCGATCCGTGTTACGCGATCCGCGAACTATATCGTGATCGACAATGCAGATTTTTGCGTTGTGGAAGGCTTGGTAATGTCTTGGATGTACTATCGGGTGTAAAGCAAGGCTGTATATTGTGAATAATATTGTTCCTGCTCGTCTTGGACAGGGTTATGATCACATCACCGCGTGGTATCAGATGGCGACTTACCTTCTTCTTCTTCTTCTTTCGTTAGGTCATGGACCTGTGTTTTTCTAGGACTTTTTTTTTTATTTTAATTTTGAGATGCGGATGTCCAACATTCTCGCCATCACTTCGGAAGCCTACCTATTGGCCGTGTGCCACCTGGGTGTTTTTTTCTTGCAATATTTGCGATTCTGTTATCTGGCATTCTATCA
>JANSTX010044017.1:0-12409 GCA_027564355.1 Penthetria funebris | reverse complement strand
ATATATTATGTTGTGATCCGTTAAACAATTCCCAGGGCCTACAATAATTGGCGATGCCAATTATATTTCTCTCGTTGAAATTGAAATTAAAAATGTTAATAAAATTTTACTATTCTATTAGAAATAAAAAAATATTAGTTGAATTAAGCATATTTGCATTAATTGTTTCAACATATCAATATCTAACAGAATATTTATAGCAAATGAAAGAACCTAAGACTATTTATGAAATTTGTTACCTCAATTCCATTTCCCATCAACTTTCACAAAGGATTCAAGTTCACTTTGTTTTCACACCATCTCTCCGTCTTTTTTACTTGCTTAAGGAAGAATGAAGTGATCGCTAAACCGAAAACGAATATTACATTCATATTATTTTAAATTTATGTATGTGATTATAAAAAAATGCATGAAATAATTTTTTGGTTAGAATAGGGAGAATCGACCGACAGAATTTTTCATTTATTAATATTTAGGACAGTCTATAAAGTGAAAAAAAAATTAAACTTTTCATCTTATATAAATAAACGTAAATAAAGAAAATGTGTATTAAATTTTCACTTGAAACATAATTTTTTTTTCTTTACAGAAAATATTGTGTATGAGCTAAGAAATTTACGAACTCAAAAGATTGAAAAAGTTTATAATTATATAACATCCGAAAATATCAAGAAAAAATATGAGCATTCTTCAAGAATATTATTCGTATATATTATATTTAAAGTTTTTTATTAAATTATACTCACATTATAACTTTAAATTGCTTTTAGAATATTCATAAAAAAAAGCAAAAAAAAAAAAAAAAAAGGAACCATTTGATCAAAAGATATTAATCATATTAATCATATAGAACTTTTGAAATTAAAGATCAATTGATCTTATTCGTAATTTTGTTTGCATATTTTGAATACGAATATTTAAAGTGATGCAGCAATCTGTACCCTAAAAATTGTGTTGACACAAAATTCGAGTTCAACGAAAGTTAAATTTATTTTGTAATTTCTTTGTTAGGATCTATTCCAACTTTCCACCATCATGTGTGATACAGCTCATAAAAAGTATAACTAACTATGGCCGCCAGAGAACATGGTTGGTCTCAAGATCTATATTCTTATAAGTCAGATCTATTGATGAACAATTAAATACGATATTACTTGCCACTGTTTTTACCTCCAAATATAATGCAAAATTATCTACATTACATCCTCTGAACTCAACAGCACACCATGATCGTTAATTGGAAAAGGTTACCGTATCATTAAAAGATGTCTATTCTTATTCGCTCATCACCATCATATGACTTGCTGATTAACGATAAGAGATAGGCTTAGTTAGTAATAATTCATTTACGTTTTATGTTCTCGAATGGAATATGTTGCGAAGTTCATAACATGATTTATATTGTTCCTAATATTAACCGTAACAACATGATTGAAAGGTTCTAAATACAGAATATTCCTAAAGAAATACATATATTTATTATATACTCGTAGATATAATATATTTGCATAGGAGTGCATTAATTTCTCTTGTTTAAAGCATAATTACGAGTAAGCATAAATTGCAATGTTTATCATAAGGTTAATAGGCAATGTGTATACTAGTATACTTCATGTAGTATATTTACTAAATTACGTTGTACATTGTATGATTGATATATAGGATGATGCATATATTTTAAGATATAATAACACATTTTGTAGCATATATTTGTTATTTATTAGTATTATTTATGATGCATTGGAATTTACTAATATTGAATACATCATAAATTAGCGATGCTCCTGCTGTATCATTATAGGAATTAAATTAAATGCACAATATTATATATGAATCAAATGATTAGTATTGGATACTCTATTTCTTGATTTAAATAATTTGGTTGGCAATAGATGCAAAAATTTATTTATATGTTGTTCGTCAACATCACACAAACATTCGACAGTTTTGAGCATTTTATGATGTTGAAAATTCTTGTTAATTATAGAATACCGCAATCTCTTGTTCCTACTCGTTTTAAATTGTTAAAATTACGTATATTCAAGATAATTTACTTATCGATATTATTGTATGGATGCGAGACATGGAAAAGTGACATATATAATCATTCGAGCGATCCAAGTTTTCGTCAATAGGTACCTTATACACATATAATATATAGAATATATAATAATCTGTGGTAAGATGTAGAGTGAGGTTGAGGTGCTGACCCGAACTCGTAAGCAATGGCAATTGTTTTTTGATGGACTATGTTTCCGAGATGACGCTAATGTGCACATTGTAAGATTTACTAGATATTAACGTATTCTGAATAATTAAAAAATTATTTGAAACTGGAATTCAAATAATTTATACTATTATCTACAAATCAATATTCGGAAATTTCTTTAAAGTTTAAGTTAGAAAATAATTTTATATAATTTAAACCAATTCTTTGAAATACACTTCAGTCCTGTGATGAGGCCAATTGCAGTGATATTTTATTTGAGAAATAGCAGTGCAAGAAGAGATATGTTTTCTTAGAAATATCACTAATAGTTTTGAATTAATTGAAAATTTTTATTAAAAATCACTTAAATAGGTAAACGTTTATAATAAAATAGTTGTGATGACCCAAATTAGCATTACGAATAGATGCTTTGGTTTGCAGTTGTAAGCAAAACTCTTAAAAAATACATTGAATGTTATACCTTAAAAGATCTTAAATGTTAAATCTAAAAAGCAACTGTAGTTGGTTTTTTATGTGATTTGAGCCAGCTACTAATTAATTAGTAAGCAAACCTGAACCAATTATGTATTCCAAAATATCCAAAACCAATAATTTATAAATTCCTTTACATAAATAACGTAATAAATTGCATATCATTACTAATGTTCCAAAACCAAAATAGAAGGAAATGTATAGTAAAGGCAATATAACATCGATAATGTATACATATAGTATTTATGCTCCTCGTTGGCAATATGCATTCAATTTCAATGAAAACAATAAATTCAATAGACCTGTCGTAATACCTATTTTTCTTATGTTCACGGATTTTCAAAACATTATCATTGTACCATTGAAGGAATAAATTACATATTAAATCTTTTGAATATTTCATGGAAAATCCGGTGAAAATGTATGCGACACTTAACACTTTTGTATAAACGTTGAAGAAAATACTTTTTATGGAAAATCGAATATATTATTATGTTATATTTTATGATAGTAATAACAACCTACTATAAAGAGTATTATGTTTTTTTTTTCTCTCATACCACCTTAAATGAGTCAGTGAAAATTTAGTGATATTATATGAAAAAAAAAATAATATTTTATTAAAAAAATTGGAAAATCTATTCAATTTTCTGTTCTTTGACAGAATTGTCAGGAAGAAGAAGTAGAATGATTTCTGAATTTAAGATAAATGATGTGAACTAGAAATTAAATTAAAGTAAAGAAATTCAAGAATTTTCAATCAGTTTGTAAAACCATTTTTATTAATGAAAATATATGATCATTTATATTCCACTGAATATTATGCAATCATAATTAATAAGTGAAATATTTTATCATTTATTATACCTTGGAAGTTTAGCAAAATCCATTCAGAAGTTACCAATTGATATGGTTATTATTGGGTCTATCGATGGAGAAGTGATTATTTAAAATGTATAATAAATAATAATTTTGAACCTCATCTGAATTTGTGTTTACTCTAAAACCCATAATCAGTAGACTAAAAATAAACAAATATTATCAAGTATTTTGACTTTTATGTCTATATTCTGAAATTCAGTTCCATTTATTTTATCAATCAACCTCTTTAACACATGAAAATACATTATTTGCTTAGTTTTACATTATATGAATTTGCCATTGAATCTATGGGATGTATCAATTTATTTGGAGAAATTTTCGATGCTGTGTACAAAATTCATTAAAGTACATGATAATACAATACGAATAATTTTTTCTAATGATTGGGTAAATATTCTCAATACAATAGTCAAATAGCATATATGTAATATCACTTTTTCTTTGCAAATACATTCTATCCTAATATGAAACAGTTTTAATAATAATTTAATTCCATCTATTCATTATCCATTTATAGATTACAGCTTATTTAAATAAATTTATCATTCCTTATATAATAATTATGTAGTTACCAATTCGGATATACGATTTGATACTTGGTGTTATCACAGTCAGACGAAAGAAAAAACAGAAAGGAAGGGAAAACTCTTATAATTTCAATAAATGCATTATTTATAGAATAAGCTTCACAAATTTCATTAGATTTTGCCAGTTTGTTGGAAAACCGTATAAAACTAGAATTGCAAATTTATTGCTCTTATTCTAGTAAAATATACACTTTTCCATTCTATTTAAATTTATATTTATATATGCATGAGAATTATCTATGAAGAAGCATTTGCCTCAAATTATATTTATACGATTATACAATTTAATGGAATATATATACAATAGATTTTACATATTGTATATGTGTACTGTGAACAGAACTGGTGTGCTTTTCATAATTTAATCGTGATTTGGGCAGAAAACATCGTGGAAAACAGTGATAACGATATGAAATCAAGTTTCAATGAATCAACAGGATACAATACTAAATAGTTGCAACTTTGCTACCACAAACCCATTCACAGAATCATCTAGGTGAATAATTCTTCCCAGATAAATAGATGATGGCGAGAGATACAGGCTATCATATTAATAAACACATTGAATACTTAAAACAATGCAAAAAAAATATGCTACTTGGTACATTGCTATATAGTTAGAGATGTTTAGATAATTAACCAAACAAATATTGAGTATTAATTGATATTGGAATACTTACAGAAAGTCATTTAGCAATAAATTCTTTTATACTGGGTATCAAGTCATGAAGGCTTGAAGTTAAATGAGATGATCTTGTTACATTTAATTCATCACCGGAATTTACAGATACTACATTTTTTTAAGAGCCAGTTTGGTAAATAGCACTCATGTTTCTAGAGATATAACAAAACAATTGATTAACAACGACTTGAGGATAACTATCGGCCTATAAATTAGTTTTTTCTTAAGAAATATCATTTACATATAATTGATAAATCCAGATAATGCTTATGTAGAATTGATAATGGTAAGTGCGACTAACTTGTGGTATCGAATAGATAAACAATGAGTATTATGGGATACATTCTGTAGTATTTATATATCTAGAAAAAAATATGATATACACTATATATGAGTAAATAAACATTCTAGAAATGATGTGAGCTATGCGATAGTAAAGGTGTATAGTATCATATGTATAGAGCACCCACATCACATCTACTCAAATCTCGAAATCATCCAAACTATTACTTGCTTGGGACAAACATCCTGATCCATACAATCAATACAAGTGAAAATCAGTGCTTCAACTTAAGGTAGTCATATGTTTAGCAGTGAAATCCAATGAACTACTGATGATGATAATAATAATGAGTTTTAGATAAATTATATATTTAATTTTATTTCATATTGTGATTTATACATTGAGTAATTGAGTAAAAACTATAAGTTTATCTATAGTAGCTATCCACTAGATAGACATTATTTTAATATACTAGAATTCATAAAAATATAATTATTAATTGAGAATTGATTGCCATATCATTTGCATTATCGTTATCATCATTGCAATTACTTTGGTAAAATCAATACTTGCCGGGGTTGATTGTAAAATCATCTTCTATATTTTTCTTCACTTTTCTTTTATTTATTTTTTTTTTTATTTTTTAGTGTAAATAAATTCATATTTTCAGAGTCAAACAGCATTAGGGTATATAATATTTAAATTGAGTTTTATGTTGCATAGTTATATTGGCTCTTTTATAAAATACTTTAAACTGTGTTTAAAACGTTCATAAAACGTTCATTGGTAAAAGGAAAAATTGGAAGTGTTCCAACAAGTAAATTAGATAAAAATGACTTAATATTAAGATTAATGTTTTTTAAGACTTACATTTACTTTAGTAAACAAGGTAAACGAAAAAAAAATATTATGTATACTCGTATTTATATGCATGTATAATAATGATTACATAAATGCTTTAAAATGTAATGTTACATATTGTGAAAAATATCGCATGAAAATGTGTGGCAGATTCTTAGGCATTGGCAAATATTCCTCATACATTTACCATTGTCTCAATTGCATAACATGTAGGATTTGAGAAGATATGTTATATAATTCATCGTCACCAAAGTATTGACCATACAATATTTATTTTCTGTTTTGTCACGTTAAACGCAAAATATTGGTATTGGACTGGTGTGTAGCTATCTAGTTTGTAGTTGAAGTGTTTATACAGTAGTAAATGTATTAAAATTTTGTGTATAATTTTATTCAAAATTCTGTTGAATTGACAAATAGAGCTCGGTTTTTTATAGCACTGGATCCAAGAGTATATAGCCTATCTGAATAATAAGACCTATTTTTGGTAAAATCGCAAGATGTTTATTTACCTCATCAATAGAAACAAGAGAATATGACTTATAATTTAGCTACGGTCACACATCATAAAACTAATAATGTTCGTGTTTCCAGTGGTGTCGTGTAGAGTTAAATATATGCTGAGCAACATTTAGTATCAATAGATGCACAATAATTTCATACAGTTACTATTATAATATGTACGAGTATGTCACTGAAGAATTCAATGTTTAGTGATTTGAAGATATATATTGTAATGTGATGTGTGATCTATTATATTATATTAGAAGATCTTTTGTGTTATATTGCAGACGTTCCAATTTCCATATCATCTTTTATTTCTATATGTTATGGTATTTATTAAAGGGTTGGTTATATCGATTCCTTTTTTAGAAAATTGTTGAAATTTTGTATGTATAGACGATGAATTATAATTGCTACGAGTATAAATCTCTGCTTAATTTATTAATTTTAACTTGATAAGAAATTATTATCAGATTTGAAAGTAATAAAATATATGAGCAGTAAATTATGTGTGTTTTTTTTTTTATGGTAAAAATACTTAAATTTATTAGCGTATTCTAATTGAATGAGCAATTAATTAAAAAATATTTATTTATTTAATTAATATCGTAAACGAACTGGAAAATTAGATTTTAATGAGAATTTAAATTATAAGAGGATAATGTAATGTAATGTATGATGAGTATGATGAGAATACAGTAAAAACACCAGATAAATTTATGTTTGTAAATATAAATTTATATTTAATTTTCTAATAAGCATAATTTTTGAGTATCAGTGCTTAAGTTAATTATCAGATTGTATAATTTATCACACATTTCATATTATCATCAACATAGGCTTCACAAATTCAATCCCATGTTGTGACTATCAAATATTAAGTTCAGAACGAATTTAAATATGTTTGCCCAAAAAAAAAAAGATATGCTATTACTTGTCTCTTGTTTCAAATATTCTTAAGTTTTGTTGCATGTAGATTTCTGAGTTGAAGCGATTCATCATTTGTATTATCATACCTATTTAAATATCTACAATACAAGTATTTTTATAATGTACACCAAAATATGTATAAAATTTTTTTTAGTATAGACAATATTCAACCTATATGTTTTTCATCCTTATATAACTTATGTACGCACTCATATATTGGCTAAACGTCCAAAAATCATATAACCCATTCCTTCTGAAAATTCTTTCTGCCTTATTTACGAGATCCTTTTTTTGTTTTTTTTTTTTTGTTTGAAACATTATAGGGTTATTAATGTATAAGAATGTAATATGATTTTATATAACCACAGTCATATTTAGTTTATATATATGTATATATATATACGTATATATATATATATATATATATATATATATTTCTATATGTATATATATATAGTTGAAAGATAAGCTGATGGTAGATTATCAAAACGATTTTATGAACCATGATAATAATATCACCCAAAATATTTATAAGAGGGTTGTAAAATTTAAAGACAACTCTTATGATAGTACATGATTTTTATTGCATTTCATATGTACGTTAAACACAAAATGTACAAAGTTTAAAGCTTTTATTAGCTTGTTTTTCCTAGTATGTTTATTATCATCGTTCCATGTTTCGGTTTAAGAAGATAAATGTGGTACTATATAAGATGTAAAGTATCTTACATGAAATGAAAGTATTTATTGATATTATAATAAATGTGGTAGGATCATTTTTAATAAACTATTATCAACATAATCACGATCATCATTATCATAGTAGTTTAGTTTTACTTTAGAACAGGATGTTATGTTTTCTCAATTATTTCATTGAAACTTGGTGGTTAATATTAAAATAATACGCTTTTCAACTATATCAATTAAGGCACATGACAACAGTAAACAAATATAATAATTGTGTTATAATCTAATTAGTACGTAATAGGAATTCTAAATAAACAATATTAGCCTAAATTTCATAACATGTATGATATTGCGACTCTGAAATTTAGTGGTTATACTGTTAAATCACCATCCTTACAAAATGTGTGTTGAAGAGTAATATGCTTTTGTATTAAACATAATCCAAATATGGACTTAACGTTAAATACTTGATCGAACTTATTGTTGAACCAAATCAGCTGTTTTTCTTCATTATATTGAATGTTTTGAGAGTGAAAAACATAGAATATTTATTAACATTGAATAACTTCATCCCATCATTGCCAAATTTATACCATGATCATTTTCAATTATTCATTCATTCATTTCACCCTTATTTATTTAACTTCTTAACTTCTATTATCCAAAAGAGATATATAATTTACATCAATTTGTATATTACAACATAAGAACAAATTAAATTAGTGATTATGTTTTAATGAAAAATATTTGTGATAAATGGAAACGAAACATGTACATTTTATTAAATACAATCCCATTAATGTTTGTCTATTTGTTCCATCAGGAAAACACAAGAGAAAAAATCATAAAAAATATTACAGTAATTAAAGTTGTGCTTACGCAAAATGAAGCTTAATTAGGTAATTTAAAACTCTGGTGGTCGGAAATGTCTGAAAGATAAAATTTATGTTGCTCTTGATAAATGTTATGCAAATTTAAAATTAAACAAAAAATGAATAAAAGAGTTTTAATGATATTTGGGTTGCCGATTTAGTTAATTAAGTTTACTTTTTTACGTTTGTTTTTTTTTTTTTTTGATTTAAAATGAATTAGTTTAAGAGTTCAATTAAAGAAATATCACCTAATATGAATTGACTTTATAAATAATTATAATTTGATGAGGTAAACAAATTAATGAATAAAAACTTTTCCAGTGATAGAAGGCAACTCTGTATAGAAATTTTACAATGGTAAATATATTTTCCATACTTTTATATACAATCTATACTCGTAGTAATATGGTGCAGAGATATTTAATTTAATTTACAAATTCAACTGATATATATAGTTGGAATTTTGAGAATCAGACTAATGCATTATTCTGTCTGTGATATATATTTAATGGTGTCATCATTTGATTCCAACTCAGCTAACTACGAAACGTAGACCTACCACCTTGTTACAAAGCTTTAGCTTTTATGCTGGCAACATAGTATGGCATAAGTTTGATGTTACACCCGCGTGGAGTAAAGGTCGATATGATGATGATACGTTTGATGACGAATGATATAGGTTCTCTCTACAATTAAAGTCACTGGGAGATCCAATTAAATATTCTATTTATTTATTATCAATTCAACTTAGTTTAAATTATAAATAAAATTAATTAATTTCAATTGTTAATTTTTTGATATGTTGTGACATTAATTGAATTCTCAACCTAAGGGCTCTTAGCGCGAATCAGAACATTTATATCAAAATGATCTTTTCTTATTTATTTATCAATTGATTATATCTAAATTCTATCAGTCACTAATTTAATTTTTTTTTTAAATATTTAAAATTAGCTCAACTAACTTCAGGCTATTTTTCGTACCATATTCAAAATTCAACTCATCATAGTTTTATTATGGACTTTGAACTTTGAATAAATGAATTTAAATAAAATTCAACCAATGTATAGTTACATTATAAGCAGAAGAGGTCATACAAATATTGCAAAAGATAAAAAGGCAGTTTTAATAAACGACCTTCTTTAAACAATTTTTTAATTTCAAATTCATACAATTTAATTCAATAATTCAATAATTAATAAATAAATCCCAAACAATTGTTACATTCTAAGGAATGTTACATAAATATATTGTTATATAATAAATAGAGAAGGCCATACCGATAATGTAAAATCATAAACAATATTTTGATACATTCTGTGGAATTTTACACTATATACCGCAAATCTATACAATATTCATCTAATGTAATAAAATTAGAGTATAATACGCTTCTGTTTGGTTAGCAGAAAATCACAATTATTAGTTAATACCCTCACCTTGTGATTATGATTATAAAGAGTTTATTTCAAATCGTTTTAACACCAATTACATTTTTTGCAGCATATTTTGACGACTAATATGGTTAAGTATCTCAATCTATTTATCTATATTATAATGGATTTTATATGCTTGTCCACAACATTTAATTCCATATGTTCAGCTCAAATTTGTAATTCTTATAAATTATCCTAAGTATTTCATATTAATTATTATTGACTATGTCTACGTTTTTAGTTTATAATTATTATAAATATACTCGGCACGATATCGATAATTATTATTTACAATAATTTGTTGTCAAATGATGCATGCAGTTCAATCATTAATAGCAGTTATCTATAATTATAAATTCTTATCATCTCATGTAAATAATTTAGAAATATTTAACTATATCTTATTATAATTTCCGTATTACTCGTATGATCAATTAATTTTAATTAAAATGTGTATGAATTAATAGTTTGGTGTATATAAATAAATACCGAGTACTTTATTTATTTGTAAATTTGAGTTAATTCGATATAAAATGATAACGAAATGTATTTATTATTGATATAGTAGTTTAGTACCTCATTTATCACTTATTTAATTATCTATTTTCAATTTAAATATTCGATTCTGAATAATGTTAATGATTGATTAATTAGTCTTATGGACTAGAAATTTTATGATTTACATAGAATAAATATGGTGTTATAACAAATGTTATGCATGTTTAATAAAAAATGGACAAAATTTTGTTACTTTGTTAATTACGTTGCAATTTTAAAAATTTAAATTGAAAAAGTACACAGTATACAAAATTAAACTGAACTTGGTGGTGTATGCTGCTCATAGAATAAAACTGAACCTGGTAGTATGTTAACCAGAGATAGTATTTATATGCTTTTAGAGATTTAAAATTGATGAACAATGATCTCTGTATTTATTAAATATTTAAATTATAAAATAAAACTTTATATTAAACTGCATTATACTATTTGGTATTCTATTTTGTGATAACATATGAAGTTTTGGATTAGAAACAACCAAATGTCATTAAAAACTCTATCACTAATGACTAAAAAAATAGAAAAGTTTCCAAAATTCACATAATTGAAAAAAAAAAATCATCATGAAATTGCAATACAATATTGTTGATTAGTAGGAAGATTAGTAATATAATGTCGCCTACTATACCATAAGTAGAAAATATGAAAATTTTGATGATAATATTTGTTTTAAATTCATAATCTATGTCTAATTTAGATAATAGTTTAATTTCTGGCTCATCATTGTTATTAACAACAAAAGTCTATAATTTAAATTCTTGTATTATGAAAATATACATCTATCTTTAAGATATTATATTTTAATGCAATAGGGCTAATAATATTTGTTTGCGTTTTATTAATAATAGCAATTTATCACAATAACAACAACAATAATTATCATGTAAATATGCACATTTATTGTTTTCAAACTGTATATTGTAACATCAGTATTTGATCAGCATCCGACGAGAAAAGAGCACATAAAAGGATCAATAGTGAATAACTAGTTTCATTTAAAACATTTAATTTATAAATTTCATTAATATGTCAATGACAATTTTTTGTGAGAAATCTAAAATATGGAGTAATCCTTTGAGGACTCCACTATTAAATCCTAATGTAACAGTTGGTCAGATTATTTTGTATTGTTTACAATTAAATCCTAATAAAATTGGTCAGGTTAGTAGTATGGGAATTACATTCATACATATTTATTTAGTGCAAGTGATTTGAATTTGTCTTAAAGATACAAGCAGTTTTAAACCTTTGAATAGCATATGTGTATATTTTAACTAATTTACCGAATTTTTAAAATACAAGTTTCTACAGATATTCATTGACTTCACGGTTATGAAAAAATTGAAGCCAATTTATTGATCCACAAATGTCGTTAGTACATACTGTTATTATATTTACGTTAACAAGTGAATATCATTTAGTTTTC